>CAJPEX010000437.1:0-104905 GCA_905338405.1 Notodromas monacha
CCCGCCCCCCCCCCCCCCCCCCCCCCCCCCCCCCCCCCCTCCGGGGGGAATTAATTCGAATGCGGGATTGAGTTCCCCCGGCTTCGTTGCATGAGGCAGCACTTGTGAGCATGAAAATCCTCCCACGTTTCTCATCCCGGTCGATGACGAGTCCGTTTTCAGTTTCTCGTCGCTCTTTTTTTTTCATTTCCCGTGTTTCCTGTGTACGTGTTAATCTTCCAATTTTCTTCCAGTGTTTTTTTTTTTTGTCTTTTCTTCTCCCGATGATTTTTCTCTGCACTGCGGCGTGCTTGTTTTCCAACCCAGGAAGGCGGCGATGGCATCCTTCAAACTGTCCAACTTACTAGTGCCGAACGACGCTTGGGGGCAAGCGAGGCGAACCAGGAAATGATCGAAGCCGACGATATCGTTGACATTGTCAGCACCATGTACGGAAAGTCACTTGAGGCTAAAGGATTATTGGAACGAAACGCGCCCTTGTCGTTTTCGCTGCTGCTTTGCCTCATTAAGTCGTTTTGCTGCAACGAAAACATTCGACGAGGAAAACAACCCGCGCAAGGTACCTTTCTTAAAGTTTTAAAAATTAGGCGGTATATTTCGATGTACAGTATTTGAGAACAACTAAAGATGAACGTGGTTAACGATGCCCCACCGTCATGACCGGTGAAACGTGATACTTTTTCATAACCGAAGAAATGTTCGCAAATCTGCAAAGAATTGGAAAATGAAAGCAATGAAAAAAAATTAATGTTCATGTCTTTTATTTTTTGGGATAGCATACTGTTTTTTAAATGAAAAAGATGAGCTTCCACGGCTGATGTATTTTTAGACCAAATACTGTACATTTGTACTTAATTACGGCGTGTGTGACCTGGGGTCAAACTGAGACATTTAAGCAAAAAAAGTCCACGCAGTGAAAAGCAATTGACAAGAGCCCTCTTTCGCCCGAGTGATTAGAGCACATTAACTTGAAAAAATCCCTTGTACTAATCCCTTGAACACTCACGAGAAAGAATTTGACAACGTCTTCCCAAGTACTGCACAGTTTTTCTCAAATGTTTCTGCAAATCACGCCAATACCACTAAAACCACGAAATTCTGCATCAGCAGTCGAAGAAAAAAACGAAATGCTTCTCAAAAGAAATGTTGTCTCAAATTGTTTACGGCAGTATTCCCCAACGTACCCGTGGTCCGCGAACTGGCGCTGGTCTGCAGAAGTTTTTTGCTGGTCCATGGGAAATTTTCTGCGGCACCATAAATTGAGAAAAGTAGCAATGAATCTGTTATCTTCATCTGAAACCTCAGGAAAACAATGGTAGCTGAAATTATATTTAAACGAACAACAGAAGTTGGCTTTTCTCTTAATTGCACTTTAGACTTTACCGGATATATATATAATATTGTATATATAGCCACTTAAAATTTTTTTTCTGATTCAGCCTGACGGAATCATTTTCTAGCGGATGAAGATAAATTTGACCTAGGGCAAGTGTACATGACTGATGATTTCGGATCACTGCAAGTAATACACTTACGATGTCATGTCATTGATTGATACAAATTTATTCACCCGAGAAAATAATTCATAGCTTCCAGCAGCAAATCATCGAATATCCTCGATGAACCTCCGTCGACGCCTCCGCAAACTCTATGCTGCTAAGGTTTTCGACCCACGAACGTGCTCAGGTTTCATGCTTCACCTAAACTCGAATTCGATTTATCTCGGATATATGACAAGGGCTATCAGAGATTAGGAATCACACCAACAAAAACAAAACAAAAACGAAACGAAACGAAGGCCGTCGCAGGACCCAAAATGAATGAGAGGAATTTATAGCCGTTCTTAATGACTCGCCGTATCCAACGCGTGCATCTACTAATGACCACTCGTAATTGATGGCTCTTTCTCTCTCTCTCTCACTTCCTCGCAGCGAATTAGGACCACGGTCAAGCATGCATTCATTCTCGCCACTGCCATCAATCACTTCATATCTCGCGGGACGATCAAACAAAAGGACACACACACACACGCATACGAACTTCGGGTTGAAGTGGGACGAGAAAGAAAAACGGCATCGCTTGGCTTTCATTCTTCTCAACGACGTGTTACTCGGTCGTTCGTGTTCGACTTCCCCACGCTGCGGTGCAGAAAATAAAAGGGAACCGAAGAGGGAATGCTTGAAAGAATAGGAAAAGAAGAACATCGGCTTTACGAACGGATTGTATCATGGATTGAGTCCCGAGGGATCGGCGGCGTACTTACCCTGTCTCAAAACAAAACACGTCTCATTACCCCCCTCTCCCCCCCCCCCCCCCCCCCCCCCCCCCCCCCCCCCCCCCCCCCGCCACAAAACAAAACCCCTCCCATTCCCCCCCCCCCTCCCCCCCCCCCCCCCCCTCCGATCCCTGCCCCGGTAACAATGGAGGAAAGCTAATGATTGGTTCAAGTCTTACCGTGGAAAATCGCATGCTAATAAACCCCGTTTTTCTTCGGAAAACCTGGAAAATGCGGTGCACGCGTACCTTTTTTTAAAATCCGAAATAGATGTAAAATTCACGGGAGAGTATCATGGGCAGGAGCAGGAAATCTTATTTGAACAAAGTCACTGGGACAAGCAAAAGTGCCTTAACATAATAAAATGAATTGCAAATAATAACAAGATCTGTTAATACGATATTCAACAGTTGAAAGTTTTTATACTTGTTTGAAGCTTACTTGAGTCTCATACTGGAGTCTTTCGATCAAGGAAAATTTATGACGCATTTAAAATAAATTTAATACGCTAATTTTCAAATGGGATTATATGAAAAAACTAAATGCAGTCGAAAATTGATTGAATTTAGGATCCATTCAAGTCAAAATTAAAATAGCTAGTAGATTTAATTTTTGAAGCATTCTGCAATTTTTCAGAAAAAAGGTTGTATATTTTACTCATGGAAAGGTTATTATTCAAATAACTTGTGCTCAACATTGACGGAATTTGTCTGTGGCAGGCGTTACCCTGTAACAGCACCTTTTTCCCAAATCTAAGAGAAATTTACTTTCAAGGAATCCTCTCAGTAATAATATTTTGGAAATAAATAAAATTGGGGCTACGCTATGAAAGACTCATGCAGCAATAAAGTCTTCTTGTTTAATTATTTTTGTGGAGGTTGCAGCATGTTTACTGCATATATTCCAAATTTCCGATAGCGCCTGGGTCTTTAATATATGCTGGTCTCTAATAAGTGCTGGGCCTAGGAAGGGTTAAAAGAGAATACAGTAGTAGCCAGTCTCTAATAGTTGGGGGGGGGGGGGGGAGGGACTACAGGAAGATTATATTCACGTATACAGTATTTGATGCAGCATTAGCCAACCCTTAAATCCCCTTAGTATGATTTTATGCATCTTGAAAGGAAGTGAAAGACTAATGGAACAAATGAACCCCTGCCTCCAAGTTCAGCAAGATGTAAACTTGCTGAGGAGCAAGTTTAGGCCCAGAATATCCTTATTTACAATGTCCTACACTTATTCACTTATCCTTACAACAAAAGGGTTTGTTTCCTTAACTGGAAGCCTCCAAAAATCAACCCCCCCCCCTAAGTCAAAACCTCCCTAAGTAAAATGTTTTTCCTAGTCCCTAGAAATTTGACTGACAGAGGTTCAACTGTACTCTGTCAGTAAAGGTTGGATGTCACACATTTACTTCCCAGCACAGAAAATTTTTGGTTTTTTCTCCTTTGAAAGTTTTTTGGGAACATTTTGTAATTCAACAAAGGCTTTTTCACTGAGATCACTATCAGAAGTATTTGAGAGAACTGTGCCAGTGAATGAAGTAGATGACCTGATGGCCAATACTTGAGAATACATTACTGTATTGATTTAAGCCACTTTTTGTTTTTTTCAAAGCCCCCAAAATCAGATCGACTCATCTTTCCCCAAGATACCAATTGCTGTAACACTATTTGGTATAAATTCCAACTTTCCACCTAGCAACTAGCATGCATCCTTATTTTTTCACCTCAAAGTACAATTTTATTGAAACCTATGTTATGTGGTATCATCCCCTTCCTCTTTTTGAAAGGAAAGACAATTTGATAAATTTGAGAAGTTTCAAGCATTAATTTGGTAACAAAATGCATCAAAAGTGGTTTCCCTTTCAATAAGTGACGAAAGATTTAAGATTGATCCTCAAGGATTTTCTTTTGGGATGCACCAAAGGGAACACAAAGGGGATTAAACCACTGGTTAATCTGGCTCAAAAATACCTGTGGATGATCTTCCTTAGACCACATTCCTTCAGCACCTAGCTGATCTGCTCAGTTCAGTTACCATTGAAATGGCAATATTAAAAAATTGCAGGTAAAACATATACAGTATCTGATCTCCAATAGGAGCTGGTCTCCAATGAACCCCAGGGGGACAGAGGCAATTTTTTAAATAGACGCCAAGGGCATCTATTGGAAGATATATTGTACTGTACTTCAGTGAACAAGTAATCCAGAGTTTTTCAAACATTTTCTGAATTGTCCCTATTTCAATGCTCCAACAAAGTTCACATACAGTACATGCAATAAATTTACCATCTGAGAAATCACCCCTCTGCAAATACCCCCCTGACTTCGGAGCTTAATTTTTCACATATTTGTGTCCATAACCTGACACTTTTAATTAATCTTCCGCTTCCTTATTTTCTTAAATGCATTTGTTCCAATTTATCATTCTCCCACCAATCCCTCTTTCACTTTGTTTAAACTTGACTTATGAATATAGATGAACTCATAGAGGAGACATCATTAACGCCTAGAACTTGCTTCAGTTGTCTCCATACAGTAATACCAAATGAAAAACTTTTCATTCAAAGCACGGGTATAAGAGAGAATGTATTTTTAATTCCCAACAGGGCTGGTTTCCGGTTGACGACAGTGACGCAATACTGGGCTTCATATTTCCTCCATGACGTCGAGGGAACTAAGGGAGGCACACGCGACGGCGACTACGATGTTGACACTGTCCGTACTGTCGTCACATGCGTCGACACACTCATCTCGCAAATGAAGCTTCCCGAGCAATTGAATGCGTCCAGACTGTCGCCAACTGTTGCCGGCTTTAAATCTGTGAAGCATAAGAAAAGGAATGAATGCAATTCATCCGTGAGAATTGATTAAAATAGGATGGATTAATTACGATATACGCGAGAGCCAGATAAGTCGATATATTTTCAAAGTTCTTGGAAGAACGGGAGTGATAGAAAAGGTAGTGTGAGACGCTTGGAAATAACTTTTCTTGCGCTTTTTCCTGTTTTTAAAGCATATAAAATTTTTTTTAGATCCTACGTAAAAAATACTTTTCTTGTTCCACTAGCTTTCTTATTGTTGGCCATGTACTTAATTTTTTTAAATCTCGAACCCCCTGAAGGGAGGATTGTGAGAGAAAATTCTTTTTAATTTTTTTGCACAAATTATTATTCTTATTACACAATATAATGTCTTCAAGCCTCTTTATTTCCTCAGAATTACTATTAATCTCACATAAATTTCAAAACTAGGAGACTTTGGCGTCTTTGCATGCTTTTGCAGGCTAGAGGGATTTATATGTCTATTATTTTAAGCTCATAAATATTCAGGACTTACAAAACCATGTAAAATGCAGTGCAAAATCATTAGGATATCGACTTGATTTGAGCCGGGATTCAAAGTTTTAGCGTCCATCTTTTTGGAGAATTGGCCTTCGAAAATGGATACAGCATCATCCTCACAATCTGCAAATATTTCAGGATTTTCCGAAGCTGTCCTTCCTGAATCCTGACGAGCTCACCCCACACCGAGTTTCTCCTGAAATAAAGACGCGCTCGACGACGTCGTCGGTCCTGACCCCTCTACTTCTTTTCCACGACAAAGTCCTTGATATTTGTGTGTCCGTCTTTGTCAGACAAGTTTTCTTCTCAGCAGGAAGCCTGGGAAGAACAGAAAAGGAGGACGGAAGGACTGGTCAAGAAGATAAACGGAGAAGCAAGTGCTGGTTAGGGTGGTGGAATCGAGTTTACGAGTCGGGTTACTCGGAAGAACAAGGAGCTGCTGGTAGACAGAAAGAAAGTTGCTGCCGACCATTTGTTCGTCCTTGGGTAGGCGACCAAATGAACGATGTTTTAAACTGGCAGCAAGATTATGGGGTTGGAAGCGACAGATAAACTAGCGTTTTAAATAAATGCGCTTCTAAAATTAAGATACCATATAGTTTTTTTGTGTGCTTCTTTTGCAAGGCCGCGGACACGTAACGAGCCAAAACGCCGCCATTTTCTGTTTTCAAATTCAGGTGTAGCTTCTACTTGAGGATTTTGAGCGGGAAGATTTCTGGACTGTCATTTTAAAATTGAGGCACATTTTTTTTTCATCATTTCAATGCAGCGGCCATTGCTCTTTTGTGTGCGCTTATTTCGAAGATTTGTACTTTTTTCTTTGTGTCGCATTCAAGTTTTTCCTTCGCGAAATTGGAGAATTAAATATGACTAAGGCTTTTTATATTCCCGGCACTTCTTTTAACATTTTCCGCTTGTTAATTGTTTTAATGCCGTAAACTGTTTGATGAGTAGAGCCCCATTCAACGGCTGCTCACGCCTGATGAATTCATAGCTTCTTGTGCCCTATTCAGTTGATTGCCCGATTTCAGTTGATTTTGTTACCTGCACATGTATGCAGATTTGAGCATATAAATGGTTTCCAAATACCATATCGAACCAGACAAAATTAACGTCAATGCTCAATTCAGCACTGTTTATATCTTGAAGAGCCACCCGTGTAGGTTCAATTAGTGACGCCTATTTTTCAGCTTTCGTTTCCCGATGCGAATTATGGATTTAATGGCTTCTCTGACGGTCTTTTTTCAAAAAGATACGGCGATGTTGAATTCAGTTCACCGTTTATGAAATATCCTGAAAGCATTAATGTACTGCGTACAGATAGTATAGCCCTTTGTCACACACAATACTGTATTTCAATTATTAAAAAAAACTCCAGATCTTGCTCAGAGATTTTCAAAGTTTACAATCTTAGGACATTTCCAGCTGACAAAAAGCAGATATCTTGCTTCAAAATAAACGATGAATAAGTGGAAATACGATTTAATCTTCTCAAATCAGTGTTAGAAATGGACTGCAGCGTCACTCGTGTACCAAAACGATGATTTGTGAATACTGTACCTGTATAGTGCCAGAAAAATCAGTGAGCTGCTTATGCGGTGATGAAAGAGCCGCCTGGACAAAAATACTGTACTCAAGTAAGTAAGATTCCCGAGGAGATTACCGTTCGTAGAAAAAATCATGGCTCATCAGTCATCACTCTGCCTGTTTATTCTTTCAACGCTTTTCGAGACAGAAATTCAGAAAACCGGGCAGAATCCGCGAATTTCCAAATTACTGCAGTAACTTTCAAATTCTTTCCTTTTTTGACGACGCTGTCGGTGAGCTAAGAAGAAATAACTGGTTTGAATGTACGCTTATCTTGTGCGAAAAGGCCGTATATCGGTAATCATGTAATCAACTATTTCTGAAGAAAAGATAAATTTGAAAACACGAGAGAAACCAGGCATGAACACCATATGCTGTTGAAATGTGAAGGAATAATACGAGGGTTGCTTCAAAATTGTTTCAAGACATGTGGATCACTTTATTTAGTTTATTTTTCAATTGACTACGGTAATATGCACCTGGTTTTTACCGAGTAAATTTTTATTCTTTCCTGCGATCACTGTTTCAATTTTTTATCACCCAGGCTGCAATGAAGAGACGACTCACAGTAGTAAGGGTCTATCCGTACTGTTAAATAATCAGTTATGATAACTTGATTGCGTCATGAAATAATAAATATTTTATGTACAGCAATTTGATGTCAGTCTTATTGCTATCATAAGCCGTATTTTGAATACCGTAATTCAAAAACTCAGCATAAAATCACCGTATTGGACAACGACGGTCCAATGAGAAAAGTAGTTCGAACTCGTCGATTTTTTTGATTGCGATACTGAATTCAATGGTTTCCTTCATACAATTGTCTGGACTGTAATTTCAGATAACCCTTGGCAAACGAATTAAAGCTGGATTCCATTTTTTAATTATTAATTTTACATTTTCTCGGAGGACTTTCATGCAAAAATGTTGATACGAAAATCTCCAAGTTTAAATCGCTGACATAATAAATTCTGAGACATTTCGAATGCAATAGTTTTCTCGTGCCGATTCAGAAGAACAATATAATCTGGTGTGGAAAAGGTCAACTCTCACGGGCACTCTATTTCTTTTTGGTTCACCCTCCTTGAGACAATTTTGGGCCAAAAATCAGAAAATGTCCTGCCTTTTCTTCGATATAGGCAGTAAAAATGTCCCTCGCATTCCTTTCTATTTTAATGATTTGTGACAATATTCCAATGATACGATTCTTCCATAACATTGAACTGGAATCTCTGAATGAGCGAGATATTCAATAATAACCATTAGCCATGAAATTCTTACTTTTGGACGAGGAAATACAGTAGTTGTGGTGTTGAGGTACGTGTATGATGGTAAAAGTGTCGCCTAAAGCTCCTTTGCCTGTTTTAAAGTTCGATTTCTTTCTAGAAACATGCACGAACAAAACATTCTACGATTTTCTCAGCGTTGGAGGATTTTGATTTCAGGTGTTGGATAGACGAGTTTCGGCATGAAAAATGTCTCAAGAATAGGCCATCAAAGTATTTTTCTTGAATTTCCGGCCGAAACGTTCGTTATTCACTATTTCCTTGATCTTCGATGATCACAGGTTGAAAGAAAAAATAAATAAACCGTTTTGGGAACTTATTTACGCGTTGGATTGGCCAATCCGGCCGTGGATCGAGAATGTGTCCGTAAATGCACCAGACCCTCCGTGTGCACGTAACTTCGAACCAAAGGTATCTTGAATTTTATTTTTAAATTCACTATGTCACATGCTAAATTGACTGAGAATTTAATCGGACGCAACTAAAAATAATGCACTTTTACTCAATAAGAAGCTGCAGCTCTAATATTCGCCACGCTCGAACGTTGATTTTCCTACATGCGGACCTGAAACGAAGATGTTGATTTTTTTCATCCGGAACTTTCGTTACTTTACAAAAAAGCTGGATACAAATTGTATGGAGTAGATCTAGACGTGAAGAAAAATAACACGTTAAAATTGATTTAGTTCATCTTCTTAAAATTGTCCGAAAGACCACCAGATTTCCGCTTTGACGGTTACGTCGCGTCAACAATTAAGAGGGTGTAAAATCTGTGAGTTTAAGAATTATTTTTCGCGGAAGTGGACGGTACAATTGAAATCATTGTCCCGTAGACGAACAGCTATTGCCGTGCAATTGCTGAATAGAGAACTCAACAGTTCATAAAACCCGTAATTCAGCCGGCTGTTGTCCAAGAAGCCACAAGAATTATCCGCCGCACGACTTCTGCCTCACACTGTGGGTTCAGGAAGCGGAACAGTGAAATTGCTCCGGGATGTCCGAATAATAAATTTGAAAAAGAGAAAAGAAAGTTTCCCCGTGTTGTCGTAAAGGTCTTCATGGTCCTCGGCGAGGCTTTTATTGCTCTCGATGATGGATCGTAACGCCGGACAGCGAGGCAATGAATGTCCTGCTTGGCAGAACGCGAGCTTCAACTCTTTCTTTTTTTTTCTCGCGTTTCCAAGTCTTCTTGCTCCAATTCCCTTTTTTCCAGAATACTACATCGCTTTTCGATCAACTGCCACTGATTTAGAATGTCTCGTTTTCTTCTTCTCTTGAAGATGGGGAGAGAATATTGGGCTGTACGGGGAAGACTCGTGTTTTATGGCTTCCGAAACGCGGGCGTAAGAAATTGGGATCGAGGTGCAAGGGGGGGAGGATGGGCCAGAGAAAATGGTGTGCTTCGCATTCCAGAGCAACGATAGCGAGACTCTTGATGCCGCTGGAATGTAATTTCGAATGAGATTTAATGCTTCGCATCAGAGAGCTCATTCTAATGGGCGATTTCTCCTTTTTTATTTAATTTTTTCTTCTTCATTTTTTGGTCCAATCCCCCGGGGCTAAGACGGGTTCATCAGCTCCAGTATGCCACATTTCAGGCCAAGATTGATTCTTTATGCAGAGGTGAGCTAAGTGCGGTCTGTGAGCAGAGATAATGATGGGGGTTTCGAATGAAGATTGTTTTTTTTCGTAGATCTACATTCTAGAAAAAATTTAAAAATCCCACTAGAACTTAGACGCTTTTGCATCACCACGTATCAACAACTGAACCCATTTTTTCACATCAGAGAAGCTACAGTACTTAATTGCGGTTTTCACGCAGAAAGGATTGAAACAGCCGAATTTCTAAAATAATGGGATCATGGATATTAAATATGCCGTGCCATTATTTTCAGACTCGAAGCTGGATTTGAATACAGGACAAAAGTAAATTTGACTGAAAACAAGGTCTTCTCATGTCTAATCCATCAGCTTATTTTCCTGTATAATGACCGTTTCCGGAATGTTTAAAATTTTCTTTCGCTTAATCCTCGGAGTGTAAAAAAATATCTGCAATTTTCTCAACCTCTCGGATTCTGCAAATTTTAACCAACGGGACGGAACGATCGACAAAAAATAGTGCTGTAATTGTATGACGTGATATGTGTAATATCTTTTGAAAATTGAGCGTGAACATATTGAGCCATCATACCCATTAGGGGAAAGAAGGTGGTACTATTATGCTGCTGACGTCATTTTTACGAAGACGAAAAGAAACCATGTTTAAAATGCTTTTGGGGCTTTTGAAATGTTTCATTTCCTTTCATTCTGGAATATTCCCACTACAAGAGTACAGTATTACTTTGTCGTTTGTTTTTTTACGTCACAGGTTCCGTTTGATGCAATAATGGCGTCTCATTTTCCAGTGGATACGACGTAATAAAGACTAATGCACGCAAGATTTTTCTTGCACAAACTACCAAAACGAACTAAATTCTCTGCACACAAAAGATTAAGCACGTTACTCCAATATATTGGACACGTTTTTACCCAAAAAATGTGTTTGACCGAAACAGTACTAAACATATGCAAGGCTTACCCTGATGTCGAAATGTCATTTCGTAAATGCAATATCAACTAAATCCCGGGTTTTTACCATGAAAATGTAAAAATCTTCTGGGTATGCTAATCAGATTTTAAACTAGCTTGATGAGGAAATAGCCATGATTTACGGGATTATAAGTCATACTTTCAGCTTGGGAAGAAATTTGTCGGGAATTGAACAGTATCAAGCACAAAACAGCTTTGACATTTTGGTTAAATTATTCAGCTGCCCGGGCTAGGCGTCCTTTAGTCAAAAGCTTTCAGACGAAAAAGCACAGCCTATATTGTCCAGAAAAAAATACAATAGAACAAATGATCAATCCTCGTTGCGCACGAATAAGTCGCCAGATGACGGCGGCGACGAGCGAGTCACGACGCGGCGACATCGGTCGCGGCGGCGGGTTCGGTGTCGGTGGCGGCGGCGGCGGCGGTGGTGAGTTTCGAAACTCTTTCGCAACTTCACCGGGCATTACGAGCAAGCAAGCAAGCAACCGACTCCCGTTCACAGCGACGGAGAAAAATAAAAGAGAAAGAAAATGTAAAAAAAAAAAGAATTACGAATAAAAGCGACGGGGAGAGTGAATGAGTGGAGTGAGTGAGAGAGTAGTGAGAGAAAGAGGGATTCAGAGCCGGGGACGTGGAATCTAGATAAGAAAACAGACGCGACAGAGGCATTCGACCGTTGTGTCATCCCGTCGTCGCTGTCGGCCCGGATCCTCCTCAACAAACACGTCAACAAGGCCCTTGTGTGTGTGTCTCCTGCTGCTGCTGCTTCTGTTGCTGTTCTTGCTGCTGGTGGCAGAACACTTAAGGACAAATATCACATACTATGCCAGGAACGTCCAAATTTCCATGAAACCGGATGTGAATTAATTTTGTCAGCACTTTATTATTCTGGAAAAAAGGGCGCAGGAAAAACTTGGGTACGGCATATAAATAATAAAGGTGTACCACGAATTTCTTTCTGCGACGCATTTTTTCGTGTCCTACGAAATTCTCTCTACAACGAATTTTTTTCTAGTCCCTTCATTTTCGTTGCGGATAACCTCTACAACATGGATACAGAACCATACGGCGAAAAATCGTTATACGGAGAAAATTGTCTTAAACGATGTATTTTTAGAGAGTCCACACACTTGAGTACACACCCGACAATTGCCAATATTATTCAAAATACTGTATAAGAAAATCCAGATCCAAATGTTTCGAATAAAATTTACCAGGCTGTACCTCCGTAAATAAAATGTCTTCAAAAATTGTTTCAATACAAAAACGAGATATCTTAGACCGCACACTCATTTTGATCAACCATTCGAGGAATGAGATCTGCACCTCAAAAAAGGAAATTTATGGAAAAATGCAGATTGAGTTTGAGAAAAAAACCTGCTGATTTTCCATGGATAATAAATGACTGTATAAATAAAATCGCAGTTTCTTCCTTGTTTGCGGTCGGGGAGTTTGCAGTTTTTATAATGGAAGAAACGTTAAATTCATATTAAAGTTTGGAAATGTCTCAAAATTTCGATTGGAGTTCTTGTATAAGCATCATGAAAAAGCCAGAAAGTAAATTGATTTTTAAAATAAGAGCTTGGAAAAATTTCCTGTTGAAGACTGCAAAAAGCTCTTTATTTACACACTGGATATCAAGGATAAATTTGCCGATTGAGGATGAATTGTCGAAGTAAAACAATTATTGTACATCAATTTTTACGGAACTATTATATAGTATAACGGCATTTGGTATGTGAGTACATGATCGCAAATGCGAGTTAGAAAGATTATGCATTCCGTGCTTGAAATTTAACCATAAAATAAATCTTTGACGGGTACACTGGTGCCTCCGGTAATGGACTTGATCCATTCCAGTGATCCATTATCCCGAAGGTCCAATTACCAAGCGATGTACAACTACATGAAGTGGCTCATTGGTTCCAGATCCCCAAGAAGCTCCTTAACGGTGTAACGTTAAGCTACCAGAAATGACTAATCCGTTCCGGATTCCTTTAAAATCTCTCCACGAAATCCCTGAATAAATTATTGAATGAATACAGTATGCAGTATATCCCAGTATGATTAAAACTAAATCGAAAAAATTAAACGAAAACTACTCCGGAACTACAAAATAAAGACAATGCTCAACTCGAACAGGTATATTAAAGGATAATTTATTTCTTGAAAAATTAAGGACATCTCCGAAAAAAACTTCAGCAAACTCCATTTTGTAGATACAGAATTGGCAATCATTTTTATGCGGCTTATTATCCAAAGCATTACTTCATAAGTTGATTGAGCAAAAATTCCACTTATCCGGGAAATTTCTTCCTGTCACCAGAAAGCGCCATATTTCCGCCCTCCTTTGTCCGCCGGCCTCAATAAAACCAGTATTACTTTTAATGCATACTTTTAAACAATTATATTAACAAAAGAACTCGCTATGTATTTTACGAAGAAAAATACTTAGCGAGTACTTACAAACTTTAAATAGGAAGTTAGCGTTTCTTCCGTGATAAAAATCGCGAACTACCCGACCGTAAATCATGAAGAAATTGCGATTTTCTACTTATATCGTAATTTATTATCCATGGAAAATCAGCAGGTTTTTTTCTCAATCTCAGTCCGCATTTTTGCATAAAATTTCCTTTTTTTGAGGCGGAGAACTCCTTCTTTGAATGGTTGATCAAAATAAGTGTGCGGTTTAAGATATCTCGTTTTTGTATTGAAAATTTTTTTGAAGAACTTGTATTTACGACGGTACAGCCTGGTAAATTTTATTCGAAGCATTGGGATTTGGATTTTTTATATTTGGATGATTATATTTTGAATTATTTTGGCAATTTGTCGGGTTTGTATACCGAAGTGTGTGGACTCTCTCTAGAACGATCTTGTTTACGATGATTTTCTCCGTATTACGATTTCTCGAAATTTATGGTTCTCTCTCCTTTTGTTGTAGAGGTTCTCCGCAGCGAAATGGAAGGGACTAGAAAAAAATTCATTATAGAGAGAATTGCATAGGACATGAAAAAATACGTCATAGAATGAAATTCGTGGTAGACCATTAGTACCGTATTTATAGGCCGAACCCAATTTTTTCCTGCGCACTTTTTGTATACTCAAGTATCGTCTTTAGAATCCGTATTCATACTCGCATTTTTGTCAATTGTTCTTGCAAAAACAGTACTACTAAACAATGATGCATGAAAAACCAGCGAGCTGAGCATATACTCGTATACGCTTTGATCTCCATTCACGACACGCGCCGTGGAATTTATTTTGTTTTCTTCTATTTCAATTCCGCAGCGCACGTGCTCACACGCGTGTGTGGGTGTGTGTACAGGGTGTGAGTGTGTCCGTCTGTCTGTCTGTCAAAAGCTTCCATGAATTTCGACAGCGACGAGGGGGAATGTGCTGGTGGAGTTGACAATCTCGTCAAGAGGGACAGAATGCCGGGAAACAGGCTCATTTCCGGTCTCGAAATGAATTGCATTGCCCCGGGAGATCATGAGCAGCAGTCGTGCCGCTGGAACTCGTAGTTTAGCCCCAAACTTCCTCTTGCCGGAAAATAGCGAAAGAAAAAAAATTAAAGAAATTACGCACTGAAAATAACTTAGTTCGTGTTGAAAGCGTACTTTCCCGCTTCAGGAATCCGCGGAACCCTCAAACGTGTCTTCGGGTAAAATACGAGTATATTTATTAAGACATAGAAAAATATATCCTCGGGCAAGTACATTGTCAAAAGATGTTTCGTTTATTTTACTCTTTAGCTGCGTTTGAAATTTTTTTTACAAATTTTATTAATCCCGCGAAATTTAACGAACAATGGCGATCAAAGTAAACAATATCGAAACGAGTTTCGCCTGTTTTAATTCAATAATTGAGGACAAGAAATGGTTTCCTTATGGCCGACTCCAGAAGTGGACATTCGGTAAAATAATGTGAGGCTTGTAATTCAAAAATATAAAAAATTAGCGCGTTTTTTCCCTTTAGTTATTATGATTTTACGGGGAAGAAGACATTCAATCGCGGCGCCGTCTTCGGAAATCACCTTCGGTCCCAGGACGAAAAAAATGCATATACCCCAAACCTAAACCACAAGATAACCATAATTGAATATGAGGTGCATTGCTCTCCAATTTTTCTTTCAAAAATAGAGCGCTTTTTTAAACTGATTTTTGAATTCCCTTGAAAAATGAAATTTATTCAATAGGTCTGAGGTCGTTTTCCCATTCAACTGATTTATGCAGAAATTATTCGATTCACTCCTGGAAAATCTACCTTCGCTGAGGATTTGTGGAGAACACGATCTTGAATATAGATTTTTTTTCAAGTTCAACAGCGTTTTTGAATGCGTTTTCTTTAACAAGTTTTGCAGCGCAGGGAAGCGCTTCCGCTTTTCCGGAAATTTCAAATAAAATCTTTTTAAAATTTTCATTGCGACGTTTTGCCTGATGATGCATGGCACCTTGAAATTGTTAGGAGAATGTTCGTCCATCCTGAGATCCTGAGCAACACATTTTTTTACTTTTAAAATGGGTTTCGATTTGAAAGTGAAATACGGACTCGCATATTTGAAAAGAACATTTTTGTTTTCATTTTCTAATCCTGAAGAATTAGGATGTGTCTAAGATAAAATGGCGTTTATTAGATTTGGTATCTGTTTCCAAGGAAAGATGGCGTTTTACATTCAAGTGAATGAGTTTACAAGGATTGAAATAATGATACCCTACAAAAAAAAATCCAATTCCGCGATCGTCGCGGGTTGCCCACGAGAGAAACGTAGAATTGCAAAATCTTTACTTTGGCAGAACGTGTCTAAGAACCGCCTTAATCTCCCTGTTTACGCTTTCCCGTTGTTTTTACGTTGACGATACGTCACGACGGTTTTACGACCCATTTCGACACGATATAATTTCCAAAGAGGTCGTTTGACGATGTTTCACAAGGGTACTTCTGTCAATTAAAATTGCACGCCTTCGCATTTGGGTTCCTGAAAGAACTTGGCGTGGACGTAAACATTTTCCGAGAAAATCCGGGAAAAAGCAATGAAATGATTCGAACAGCTTTCGTAGTTGATAGCAACAAGACGCCAAAAATACCACATCGGAATTCGTAGCACATAAAAGGCAACCTTCCAAAAAAAGAATGAAATGCGAGGCTTGAAATGTGCATAGTTCGGTTCCAACAAGAAAAGTATTCTCCAATTGTCTTCCAAGTTTTGTTGTTGTTGTCTGCATGAACAACTAAATCGTCACAAGCTTTCAGCTGCCTGAACAATGGTATTCATCCCTTCTTGAAGCAATCGCCAACTTCGAAAAAAAGAAGGATACATTTATTAGGAAAATGAGCGTATAGAGATTTATTATCGAAAGAACGCAGTAGTGAATTACGATCTAATAGTCAGAGGATACTCGACGAATAAAATCAAAATGGCGTTTTCCTTGAGTCATGATCTTCCTCATTTCGTGTGACTCATCGTCAACGAAGTTGCATAATTTGTATCCTTCATCTTCTGAAAGACAATGGAAATTTAGAAAACAAGACGAAGACCAACGTTTTTGGACCATATAGCTCCAATTATTTAATCAAATTAGTACAGATAATAGTACTTGTTTCAGTACGACTCTGAAGAAAATGAAGCATTTTTGCAAACCAATCTCATGATTTCTCAACCCCCCCCCCCCCCCTCCAAGAAAACTTGAATTATTATTCCAGAGATAGAATTAAGATTTTTTCATGCCAGTGATAAGACACACCGAAATCTCCATCACAGAACATAGAAAAATAAAAATAAAATTCCGTGATGGAGCATTTCCTTCCAGGAATTCGCAAATACGAAGCTACTGTGGATTTGACACCAGTTTGACTGCAAATGTATCCCTGTTCTCGACTTTTTGGAATTGTTCATCCTAATAATATTGCTGAGGGTTTTCTCATAAAGGTTGTATTTTCTTTCCATCATTACAAAAAAATCCCTATGCAGAATTTTTTTTTTGCGAATGCAGTATCTTTCTTTTTCCTGATATTTCTGCTGGAGGTCATTATGCGTGAAATAACGGCCCAGCTCTCGCAAATCCAGTGTTTCGCACATCCGAAGCATTCAACGCCCGATTTCCGATTGCAATTCAATGATTTCGACTTTTGCTAAAATAATCTTATTCACCCGAAAATAGCATACCCGGAAGACGAAGACTCGCGCCCATCTTTTGAAACAAAAACAAAAAGACGGTAAAATATATATATAGGCCCGGAAACAAGTTAGGTACGTAGGTAAAAACCCCTAATTCCTCCTGATCCCCAAGTCCCAGGATACTCGTCTGTCTCTCCTCTCTATTTCAAGCGCAACCCTCTGGTGGGTTTCTCTCCCTTCTCATTTCATCCGATGAGCGCCAGCATGCAGACTTGGCAGCGTTTCCCGCTTCGCTGCCTGCACCGCCGGCGCCGCCGCCCCTCGCGAAATTCCAGGAATAAAAAAAAAAAGAAGCTCCATGGCTATTACTCAATTGCTTTCCTTCACACACACACACCACCACCACCGCCACTGATGTCGGCAGGCGCAGCACACACCCAGCATCCCCGGTCAGCCCAGGCAGCCTCGTGCCAGTGTGAGCCGGGCCTCTTTTCGGGGCAGGGTGGGGAGGACGGTCCCACGGACGAACCTGGGGGGGCCAAGCCTCGCTTCGCGCACCAGCCCGGCGCTCGGCTGCTCCGCGAGACCCCGGCACGGGGGCTGGTTCGCGCAGGGAACCGAACCAGCCACGCACAAAATGGAGCAAGCGCCGCTGCACAGCACAACCCGAGACCGGGTGGGGGGGGATGCCAGGGGGGAAAAAAGGAAGGAAATTTCCGGCCCGAGGACAGAGAGGGCAACGAAAGAAAGAAAATCGAAGGAAAATCGAGGAAGCATAGGTGTTGCTTGAAATAAGGGGCGCGAGGGGTTTCTTTTTGAATGCGCGGTAAATAGAATCTTCTCATGCTGCAAAAAAGCCCAGCTTTTTCTCATGCGCTGCAAGAATCAAACTGCACCGGGTGAGAAAGGACGACGCGAATAATCACGCTATAGAACTTGATCTACATCTATTCGAATGGAAAACTCACTTCTTTTTCTCACAAAATTGAATCGGAAATAAGCAGTATGAACAGTGCACGCTTGCATCTGCAGACTATAACTCGATGAATCAGAATCAAGATGATCCCTATCAATCAAATATTGTTCTGCGGATAGTTTCGGCACGACATGAGTTCCAATTCCGATCGCTGTTGTGACTGTCAATTCTTGGGGTAAAAAATAAATACATCCATCATTAATCTTCTGGGATTTCTTAAAGAAATCCCCAGCTGCACCCCACAGCTGATTCTGTGTTTCATTTTCGAATCTGCGCACAAATGTCGCCTCCTTTTGTGACATTAATTTACATCTGTCAAAATGCCTTCAGGATATTCAACTGATGACCAACGCAAGAATCCACAGATTCCTCATCTGTATTACGCAGAAATCGAATGAAATGAAAGGGTCTTTTTTGAATCGCGAGCAATTAAAAAAAGTCATTTTTAATGCAACAAGTATACAAGATATGCTTCAGTACATCGATGGCGTTCTAAACTGTATTCCTGGAAATCCGTTTGTTTCTTGCGAAAGCAAAGAAATAACCATAGTAAGAGGATCAAACCACTGTCTTGACAGAAACTTCCTTTTTCTTCTCATTTCCTCCTACTTGAACAGACAGAGAGACTATAAACTTCTCCTCGACTCTAAAAATGGAGATCCTTAAACACATGATCCTCAACCCAACACAGGAGAACAGCAAAAAGATTAGTTGGGCCTTAATTTTGAAATTAGAAATGGCCGCCTGTAGTAAACTTGCTTAACACGTTGGCAAACTAATGAGTTTCATGCTGTTCATGTGAGATGCCCTATACTATAAAATACTGTACGAATATATATGTTTGGCATAAAAAAGACACGTGAAAATACTCGATGCTTAGCTGACATTTTATTTAAAACTTCGCCGAGTATCCACGGTTATCGAAAAAAAACTTCGTTGTGCTCTAACACGTTCGTTTTCCCGATCATGAAGTTCCAGTACACTTTGTTCAGTTCGCATTCAGCATCCAAAAATACTATACAGTGACCTGTATATTTTGTGCTAAAAATTATTTTTCTAGAAACACCATCGCATTTGCGAGGGATTCGGGTTGTATTTGAAAAATAATCATTCGCACGTGCCGTGTAACCCTCATAAGCTGCATAGACACTCGTAATTGGATGGTTTTTCATCAAGTAGTATTGAAGGTCGAAAAGTAATTCACTCAAACACAGAAATCACTCAATGAAAAAACTCAAGTATGCAAACTCAAAGGGAAAAAAGGGGATTTCGCTCAAGAAACTCGTAATCTATGCGAGTTTTCACAGAAAATCCCTTGTGAAACAATTTAATGCAGTAGCACAAAACTGCAAGCTGGATCTTGAATACTGTATTTTATGTGAAGATGAGTTTTTTATATCAAGGTTTGCTGAAAAAAACATTATATTATCACCTGCATCACTTCGAAAAATTATTTCCATTTTCATCTTGTAGGTTGACAAATACAGTATTAAATTAAGCAGGATTTAACTACATGCGTGTGTAGGGTATTTCAAATCATTAAACGAGCCTACTGGGAACTTGAACTTTGACAAGCTCGTTAATCTTTCAAGTGGGCAAACAGTGTTTTTTTCTTCTTCTCGCAATGATCAGTCATCCTGACCTTTTCCGGGCCTCTTTCTTGTTTTTGCAGTCTGTTTTTTTCCTAAATACAAGCTGATAGCAATGTCTAGAAACCAGGGCCATGACATGGGGTGGTTATCTGTTTAAGCAGGGAAGAAACCATGGTTGTGCATATGACTTCTTTTCAAAGAAGATTTCTTAATTTTCATCAGGCTACTCTGTTCGGCACAAAGATTCCCCATCAAAGCAAATGGTCTGTACAGTATGAGTGCAAAAGTAGAAATACAAGGACAACTACGCAGCAAAAATATGCATTTAAGGAAACACCTTAAATTCACACCTCTAGTTTTGTAAAATGATGTATCAAAGCTCTTTGAATCACAATCCGACACCATTTACAATGGAAATTGAGAATGCAACTCACAATAAAGGAGCATTTAATAAACAGAAGAGAAGTTGTCAGCACAAATTCAATCACAGTCAATTGAAATGAAGAATGATGCTCCTCCCATTCTGAAATTTCTAAAAGGACTGTTATTAAAATGAGTGTAATTTAGAATGTTTAATAGTTTTACTGTATGGTTTGGTCATGTCACCTGACCAAGTTGTAAGTTTTCTACCCCCTCCGCGTGATGGCAAGAAAAGAAATCATCCAATTCAACTCTTACGAGATCAACCAATTACGTTTGGCCCTATAGAACCCAAAATTTGTTTGAGGGATTGTTGTCTTGTTTTCCTAAAGCTTAAAAGGAAAGCATGAACATAAAGAAACTACAATTATAGTGATAGAAAAGCAACGATCCTTATACAGAGAGCAATCGGAATATCAAAAAAGCCCCATGGCAATGATACCACTGTACAGTACTTCTTTCTCCCAATGCAATTCGACAATATCCCGAGAATGGTTTGTCAAGCGTCACAAAGTTTTATAGTCGAAATAGCGTCTGTTGCAAAAATCGATGGCAGCGCGAGTCAAATGAGCGGGAAAAAAAATTCGCTCCGCGGAGTTACAGTACTGCTGTATAATCAGAGCTGTTTCTCTTCGATTCTAGTATGTCACGGCTTATTCAATAGACATATTATACAGCATTGTTTTCTTTTAAAAGAAAAAAGAAAAACGCCTCTTGTGCTATACCCGGTTTCATGCACAAGACAGGAAAAGGTGCCGGCGTAGTTCAGCGGAACGGAACGCTTTTTATCCGTATCCCCGCGGTTCAGGTGGTCTCACGACTTTAACCCAATAACTTGGCCTCGCAACAACGGCGGCGAATCGCCGGAAGAATCGCCCAGCAAGGGACTCGATACAAAAAAGGCGCACCTTTTTTGCCTTTTTCTGCCCACCCACACAGGTGAAACGTTCATTATTATGCCAGCAGTAGACGGGAAATTCCGGTTCTGCTGGGGGGGGGGGGGGGGGATACAAAATGGCACGGTTTCAGGCAAGGGAAACGCGGAGGTGAGTCCGTTACGAGCGTGCGTATATAAGGAGTTAATTATTAAAACCCTGGAGGTCCCAGGAACATCTGCTGCTGTGTTTCATTTGTTTAAAACGCTGATATTCTGCTTCCCACTTGCGTTGCGTTTCCATTGAAATATAAAATTGATTCTTCATTTCTCTGAAATCGCGAGCGAGTCTTGAATTCGTCGGACTTGCATTTCGAGAGTGCAATGAAAATACGCAATACCTTCTGCTCATATGCTCAGCGTGGCCTTTTTCGAATTGCTTTAGATCGTAAAAGCAATTTCATGCTGTTTAGAGTGAGGTTTTAAATGAATTCAAGTATGTAATGGCAATAATGTACTATACGAAGTACTGTATACGTTACCGAGATGATCGGAAGAAATACCAATCGCTCTTCCAATGATAAAAATGTATCACTCAGATTTTGTTTTCGAAATTATTTCATGGTTTTGAAAAAAACATCAGTGTAGATTGAAGCAACCGTTGTTCACATAAAAAATACTGCGATTTATTACGCCATTACGGTATTGTGGAATGGATGTCATAATTTGCGATGGCTGGTTGAATATTCTTGAGTCTTGACGAGCTCAGCGGAATGCTTCTGACCTGAATTGTTCATCGAGGTGCACTATATTGTTCAAGTACAATTTTAAGACCATGTAATATCAAAAAACAACAGAAGCTAAGTTTCAAAAAGCGAAACATTCGATCAAGTAGACCAATTGGTGGTCGGTGTTTCTTCGTTCGGGTGCTTTTCTCCGAGCTCCTTTTTTGGTCGGGGTTCTTTTATCCAGCAAATCAGAGCAGCTTTCATTTAACGTATGCTACACCTTTTCATTCCATTTTTAATGTAAGAAAATTAAGAAATATAAAAACAACCTGCCAAGATTTAAGCGTGAAAAATGACCGCATTTTTCTGATTTCAGACAGAATTCACGCAAAACCTTCACAGATTCTCGTGAAAAGAAATAGCTAACGCCTGACGACGTCGGAAGGTGCTCCAGACGAAGTAAAAATTCTGTGCAAATGCGGGGGATATTTTTTCTTCTTTTTTTTTTTTTAAATACTGTAGTTTGAATAGTAAAAAATGCAAATGCGTGAGAAACGCTCGTGAGACAGGACAGGAACGCGATGATGAATTCGTAAATAATCTCTCGCGGGGCTAGAATTATTACCACTGTAGCTCAGGCGCGGCATAAATAAAGACGGCGTAGCTGTCACGGGTAGGGCATACCGTATCTGGCTTGCGTAGTATGCCCGCGACTCTTCCTTCGGACATACGGAAAATCATTATCCATTCCTCTGAATTCTTCGTATTGTTCATCAAATATCATTAATTAAAGTTATTGCGTGCAAATTAATTGATTGCATGATAATCGATCAAGATTTTACACGAACTGTAGGGGCAGACTCGTTTTTAGAGACTAGAGATATGTCCTAATGTAAAGGAGCGCGGTGGTGCCGACGTCACTGCTTCGCGAGCCGGGGCGATACGGTATGCTCTGCGAAGCGAGATGCTCCTTCTCCGGCTCGCCGCAGCGGGTGTAAGGAGGCAAATCGGGAGGGATGGAAGGACAGGGCACTTATTTACGGTACCGGGCATTATCTGCGCCGTGCGTGTGTGTCTCCCCTTCCTCCACTGTTTCCCTTCCACTTCCTTCTCGTCCTTTTCCATTCCGCTGTTTTTCGGTTCCCCGGGTGTTGTCTGCACACCCCTCGCTTTGGATAGCTTGCACACTGGTGGCTGCTAGCAACGAACCCGGTGACAAAATGGTTGGTCGTCCAGCAGCTCATTTAGGAAGATGATGGCAAGCCCTCATTTCAAGGGTTCTCAATTGCCTTGCACTCTCGTCTGTCTCTTCTTCTTTGCCACTGTGATCCCCGATTAAAATTTCAGGGTATTCCCAGGAACAGAAAAAGAGAGAAAAATGCGACATGATTCGTTCTTCATCAATACAGTATATGATGAACAATGATAACAAGGGAAAAACTATCAACTAAAGAGATTAGGCTCCATTTCCTACGTAAAAGCCCCCTTAAATGTTATTGATGTGTACGCTACCATGTACTGTACCTTAATTATACGAAACCTCTATCGTTGGTTTCCGGAGATATTATGTACACAATTTTTATCTTATAACTACCTGTAACATCACGAACAAGGTTAACCGATTGTCGAACGAGACTTCCGTGTCTTGGCATTCACCAGGATCCTATGAGATATCTTCTCAAGTGACAGGATGTTTCAAACTTTTCCCTGAGAAATGCACTTTTCAAAACATGGCAACATGTTTGCAGTACACGTACCATCAGGTGTCACCTATGGCTGTAGCTCAGATTTGGGATATGAAGTTCGCATATTATCTTTCGGGTGAGTACTTTACATTCAATTTCGTATCATTTTTACCATCTCGCACGGTACTTGCTAATCATTATAGATTCGTGTCCCAGTGGCCGAAAATTCATGGGTGTCGGTGTCCCTAGGTCCTTTGCCCTCGATTTTTCCAGGTAGCCCAACTGGCAGCCACAAATAAGCCGCTTGGCTCGGAGCCAAGGGGGAGCTGGACGCTCAGTGCCGCAGAGGGCGCAGCGTTGTCAAGAGGAGGAGGGTGAGACCCAGAGCGAGAGGGAGAGAAGAAAATGATTATTATTTACCCGAAATTGACGATAATTGCACGAGGTTTCGGGGGGGATAGGGGCCGAGAGGGCGCGCGCGGGCATTACGGAAGGCGCTCTGACGGGCGTTGTGGTGCTGATGCTGGTGCTGGTGGCGCGCAGTGGAGGAGGCATAGAGGGCGAGCACAATAAGCTCATGATGAGTAGGGGAGTAGAGTACAGACTCGGTCCCCCGAGGGGTTTTTTTTTCTTTCCTTCGTTGAAATTCGCGACCGCGAGTGGACTGCACGAGGGTTTTTCCCGGAACGGAAATCACGGTTATGGTTGGCAAACCACTGCGGGATTTCTCTCTTCTTTTTTGGATTTTATTTTATTTTCCTGTTTTTCCCTAGCTATAGGCCGGAAATTTGGAGTTCGGAGATCGTTCATATCGCGTGACGAAATCGTATTGCGATCGTTAGCTAGCTGTCCTTCTTTTTCCGTTCAATAATTCCTGCTTTCCTTTCCGTTTGATGTAGGGCCGCCTTGCTTCAGTTTCGGAAATTCCTGAATCTTCCGTGTGTCTTTGGTATGCGTCGCTTGTCAGAAGTCTGAGTTGGAATCGTCCGGCATTTTGCATTCTTTCCCCGGGTGAAGCACCTTTAAAGAATGCCTTCGTTGATGAGCCGTCTGAAGAACCATGACACCCGTTCGGTCCGCATCTTGAGTTCCGACGTTTGACCCTGGCAAGGGTTGAAGAATCTCTTGGAATTTTAAACATGAGAAGTTCCACCATATTGGTGTGAAATCTTCATGTGTGCACATTTACTTGGCAACGTTGAAAAGACGGAGTTGAGTGTGATCTTGGCTGACAAACACCCCTGCTAATGTACTTTCCAGCTAACAAAATTGATTTTTGCAAAGTTTCTGCCCTGGTATACAAAAAGGAATCCAGCATGGAAGCATATTTGGGGGGCAACAACTTGAAATTTCCTTGAACAAAGGATTGATTTGTTTCATTCCAGGTATCAAACATCACTCTTGATCAAAACGTGCTTTTTAGCCAAGACCTCACTACTGTAAGACAGTTGGATCTTTCTAACTCGAACCTCCCCTTTATCAAGTGGTAAACCTCTATGCATGAAAAATATTTCGCCTGTGTCTGGATTCCCTCGAGAAGAACGCAGTCTTGATCTCTGATGTGAAGTCTTTCTCCCTCAAACCTCAAATTTCTTAAAACCTTCGGTCTATCATTCTGGGGACCATGGAAGTGGAAAAGCAAATGAGATGTAATGAACAGTTTTTTTTATATAAACAGAAGTGACTGCCTAATGGGACAAATCTGCCCTCTTTATTGATACTCGGTATCCTGTCAACTTGTTTATCCAAAAAATTTTAGGCCCAAAAGATCAGGCCAACTTTCCGGCCGTACCCTCTTGAAATCATGTCAGTATATTTTCCATATTGTTTCCCAAACTAGTGGACAATTTTCAGGTTCATCCGAGTCCAACGTAGATAGGTGAGGATAGGTCTGACAGATTGTCCACAGAACCATAAGGTCTCTCTGGAGACTGGTAGAATCAATCAATGTCTCTTCAGGAAGGCAAATGTAATTGGCCAAAGGAGAGCAAAGTTCACAATGAAGAGGCAAGAGCTACTTACTTATATGCCTTTAAGTACCTACATTTGGTACCTTGCAATTTTACCTCCTGCAATTTGACCAACCTGCAATTTGTCCATTTGATGATCAAATTTGCAGGGAGGTTGACTTGCAATTCAACCCTTGCCCCACAATTTGACCAGCTATGGCAACTTTTTTGAATTTTTTACTTAAATTTTTTAATTTCATGGAGTGTTTTGCAGTTTGACCAATTTGCAATTCAACCCTAGTTTGGCAATTGATTAGGTTTAAATTGCAAGGTACCACCTTTATCACAACATGTATGCCATAAATGATGTGTGCATTGAATGGGCTGAGAAATGCCAATCTCTGAGTCAATCTAATGCAGGACAGATAATCTATGCCAAAGTGAAATCAGAGACGCAAAAAGAATTGTGGTGGGAATGAGAGTATGATTGCTTCTGAAAAATTGAAAGTTATTTTATATTTTATGATGAACACTTGTCCAATTGTCAAAATACTGTAACCTCATGCATCTCCCTAACATCACGTGCACTCAAATTTGGTGGAGAATTTCCTTTGTTAGCCAATTTATCCTTACGCATTAGGCAGCGGTACTGCAGTGATGAAAAGTAGTCTACATATCAGCCAAATATGTTGAAAATCTTGGTAATTTCCCTGCTGTTTAGTCACTGAACAAGTTAAAGATGTTTCAAGATTTGAAAAGCATACTGAAGTTTACACCCATCAAACAATTCGTCATAAGTTGTTGAGAAACGTATTTGACAGTCTAATCCTAAAATTGCGGCATTTGATGCCATTGCAACGAATCTTCATAGTATCTTTCAAAATGTTTATACCCTATTTACGCCTTCAAAATACAGTAAAGTAATGTATTCTAAAAATATTCCAAACCTCAAATGTATGAAATTGATCGGATTTCTTTCTGGTCGGACACTGCGAGCGAAATTGATCATTCACGAAGGAAATTCTTGCCGGAGAGTTATTTGTGCAAAGAATTTCATGCAGTCTAATGGAAATAAAACACAAACCTATTAATGGACATGTTTGAAACCTGAATTTGGGCGTTTCCCCGGGTTAGACGCCGTCCAGAATTAGAAACCGCGATCGGAAAATAGTCATGCCCAGCAGGCGTTTCTAGAACGTGCCAATGAATTCAGGAGAGAATGGAAAAAAAGGTGAGACACTAACCCTCGTAATATAAAAACGAATGAAAGGATTTAAAACATGGGAACCTCGCTCGAAATCCCAGTTGCAACTCGAGAAAGAACCCATTTCTTGCTTTCCGAGAAATGCTGCGCGCCACGCCTACTCGTGTGCTCCATCATTAGCCGGTGAATACGCCGACATTGTTTAGAGCTGGGTAATCGGTCGGACTGGTGCCCTAATCGAAGTCCCGGGTCTTCTTGCGGGATGCGGCCGAGGAAACCCGTACTGTACAAGAGCTATCATTTGTTGCTAATTATGGATGGGGATGAAGACACAAATTTCATTTATCTCGGAGAATCCCGAGTATATCTGGCCAATTGGAGCCACCGAATCGGTATCTTATGAAACGCGCGCAAAGAAACTTGAAGTTGCAATAAAAATTCTCTGACCTCACAATGAAATCTTCATTAAAGTATCCGATCATTCCTGTCGTCAAAACTTCCTTGTTGAATAGAAAAAAAACGTTTTTGAATAATTATTTTGTACAAAATCAATTTGACTTCGACAGTTCATCGCGTCCACGCGTCTTTAGTCCCGTCAACCCGGAGGCAGACGTTGAAAGGTAATGGAAATTTCTCAGGAATTGGAAGAACATATCTAGGATTCTTTCATCGAAAAATCTCATTTTTTAAAATAAACCAAGTAAAAGCAACTTTCGGCCGGAGGAAATTACCTATGAGTTCATTCTCCGAGTTTTCTCCAGAGGATAACTTTCCATAGCTATCGACGTTGATGCGTCTTTCAAAGAAACCTTCCCCAAGCAAAAAGGTGTCCATTTTCTCTGGTCAAAATGAGCGGTACATGAGGCACATATACAGTAATGGCCTTACAAAATTGAGTGAAAATACCCTGTGAGTCACACCACGTGGAAATCTCCAACATGTTTTACGTCATTTTTACCCATGAATGATTTTTTGTTTAGACCGGAAATAGACATTACGCAGCCCGATAAAAGACGCGTAAATTAGACATGAATTTCCAATTTCTGCATTCGGGAATCGAATAAGTAGAGTAACCATGGACTTTCACGGAAAATGCTGATCGAAGAATGTTATTGCACAGTACACAAAACCGCAAGTAATAATTGAATATACAGTAATAAATGCTGTTCATTGTCGGGGACAAATGGGAAGAAAACCACGCTCGAAAATTGGTCACGATTTCTTGGACAATTGAATCACTTTTCGTATCGGGTGGGTGCGCCGATGAGCCAGAAAAATTAGTCGAGCGATTTCTGTCATTTGATTGTTGCTTGTATAAGAGAAACTTTCGAAATACAGCATTAATTTTTCGGAAAGATGAATTTTTCTTGAAAGCAGCCGCGTGAATCTGCTATGATGTTTTGGGTTCATTAGGCATTACGCAATTCAGTTGATTTTTGCATGGCTAATCTGAATAATTTCGAAATGTTGCGTTTAGTTGCGATGTTTAACAGCGAAACCCGACATATTGGGAGTGTGTGAACGTATAGAGCATTTTCAAGTATAATTGGTTTCAGTCATGATTATTTAGTACAGTACAAGTACGGTACTAATTTTTCCAACAATGGCGTACGCAAGATTTTGTTCGATGAACGGTTGCATACAGAGCGGTCCGTAACAGTTTGGACAGGGTTTTAAAAGGCAACATTATTAAAAAAATATGGACGCGTCGCAGCGAAGCATACGCTTTGATCGAAATTTGATTCCATTTATAATACTGTATATGATACTTCTCATCAATTACATACGCCATACTTTGGTTGAGCGTTCACATTATAAAAATCTACCACTTGAGAAAGTTGCCGGAATGGCGAAGAACGCTTTCATATACTGCAGTAACTAAACGTGCGGAAACACTCGACTTCGGCTCGAAGTGCTAAATCTTGAAAGTTTTCACAATACAGTACTTGAATGAAATAACAATTTTCATTAAAAAAAGTTACTTGGAACAGAAATTTAAAGTTTAATTTTCAAGGTATAACCGTTCCATTTTTTTGCGTCCCTTTTCGCACATATAGTGAGACGAAGAAGAAGGATGATCAAATGCTCTCGGATCAGATTGAAAATATCTGCATTAAATATTTTTTAAATCAAAATATTTAATGCAATAATTTTTGCTGCAAAGGATGAAGATCTATACGGATGGAAGCTTTCATTCTAGAAAATTCCTCCAAACTTTTCTATAGACAACTATTTTCGTCACGAATAACGCGAAGAATCGTCCGGTAGTATTAAATTAAATGAAGACATGGCACTTATTTTGATTGGAAATCGATAATTAATGCTGTTTTTCATTCGGGGAAATGAAATTATTTGAAATTATGTGCAGATAAGAAAAGAAGGCATTAAAACGCTCTCAAGCGGTCGGATTTTCGAATTTACAATGTCGGCACTTCGGATACACGATGAATGCGTCGCAGAGCTTTCTAGAAACTTAAAAGTGTGTTAAGCATGGACCGTTTTTTTTCCCTTATTTTCAATCCCTAGATTCGAGAAATCCGAATACTGTACATCGTTTTAGGTTGAAATCATTGGTTCGTTAACGAATTCTTGGAATTCTTGAAAAGTTATCACCAAGTGGCTCTTTCGTTCTGCGAAAACAAAACCAGACACAAATTACGAAGCGACGGGAATAACAACGAAAATAATTCGGAAGTTTCCAGAATATCAAGGAAAAATTCTGGTTCATTTCATTAAAATTTAACCTTATAGGAAGTTTAAATTTTGAATTGCGCAGCTTAAAAGAATACGTTTCATCCACGAAGTCGTTTGTTTCCTTCATTCCAAAATTGTGTCCCAGTTTGATTCCCGTTCATTCGAAAATGGAGAAATCTTGAACGACGATGCAATTTTTCATTTATTTTTGTTGTGATTTGCATTCGGATGTTCAAGTTTTTCTTGATCCAGGAAACTCACGAGCAGAGATAGAGATAGAGAGAGAGAGAGGGAGAGAGAGGGAGAGAGAGAGAGAAACCACAGCTTTCATTCCATGGGTTCTTTATTTGTGAGACACAACGCCCGCATAAACGCAATTACATTATAAACCGCAACGGATTTTAGGATGAAAATTAAATGTTGGCAGCCATTTCACGAGGAAGAGGTATAGGACGGAGAAAACGTCGAGAACTTTCAAGGAAAAATCTCGCTAACATACGCATGAGTGAGGAAAACCGATATGTGAACTGTCATGGAAGAAAAAGTGCATTCTCTTAGTCCGATCGATCTTTTTTTATTTCATTTCACTGCGATGAAATAATAAAAAAATCTGCAAATCGTACGTCGGGGATCTCAGTTCTGTTGCTGTCACAGGATTTTTGTGTACCCTTTCCCGCCCTGACTTGCCCCTTCCAAATTGTTTTTGATGGATTTCAGGCCGTATATTCGGGTAACTTCGGCCTATTCTCTATTTTATGGATCGTTCGGCGTATTCGATTTTTTCAAACCATATCGATAAAAATAAAAATTTGAACACTGCCAAGACTCGCTCAGAATTGGTCCAAGAAATAGAATCCAATAATGCTAATGACTGAGCAACAAAATAGCGATTCGATTTTGATTTTCAAATCACTGTTCATCCTTCAGCAATGCAATCTATGCATTCTCGCGATCGTGTGCAACGGTGAGTGACGAACATGGCATTTCGCAATGAACCCCGACAAAATGGAGGCTATAACGTCAGATCTTGTTCAAGACAAGATTACAGAAGACAGCTAATGACAATTTGGTGGGCCAGAACAGAAACGCATGTCGGAGTAACGAAAACGCGAATTCGACACACATTTTCGATTTTTGGAAAATAAAAAATATTTGCAGAGGAGTCCCTCAGGCTGCTGCAGACGGAGTTCGAACGAAATTTTTGAAATTTGACGTTAATTAGCGAATTTCCTCCAGATTTTGAACATTCACTAGCAATACCCTGCTAATTGAGAAACCAAGCATACCTTTTATGATTCCATAATTTATGAAACGGGTTCGCTCTGCGCAATTCGTGGCTTCTCCCTCGAATCACGCGCGCCTTCAATGCATCGAAGAACGCCTTTAGCGCGAGTAATTGCGCACGAATGAAAGCATACGTGATATTTCAAATATAGTTGGCACGTTTTCCCTGGTCAATGAATGCCCCCGTGTTTGTGAAATGGCGGGTAACTCGAAACCCACCGGAGAAAATAGCCTCTCCTCAGGACCCCGCGGAACGTGGGTAGGAACAAAATCTTCCTCCCGCTCGCGACCGACGAGGAGGCACGCAGTAATGGGCAAAGAGAAATCTCCTTTCCAGAGGAAAAAAATAGAACGATACTTTCATCAAAGCCGAGCTGTCATTCGCATCCCACGGGCTTTTGAAAAACCGCCGAGCTTCGGAACGAGGATTATACTATTGTCAGGGGCGCCCCTGGTTAGGTCCCAATACACAGGGAAAAATCTCGATGGGTGGGAAGAGTACATTGAGCATGCAACGGTGCAGCGGACGCGGTTGTCGGGGCGGAGCATCGCGTCATGGCGCCAGGCACGGGATTGCAACCTCGGCTCCTGTCTCCGTCCATCGCGGGCCGCCGCGCGCGGCTCGGGGTTGCCAGACTCGCTCCCGGCTTGACTCTCTCTCCATGTCTCATACATGTGTAGCGCACATAACGACCCCCGAAATCCCGTCGTTTTCCCTATTATTTGCTTCAAGATCCATGTGGAAACTTTGGAAATTGGATTTGGTGTCGATTCAAGGATGTTTGACTGCGTGCGAATTGACACGGATTAGCATGCGCGGTTGGCTATCCCAGCAAGCCGACCTCCTTCCCATCGTTCCCGCAGCCCCGCGTTTTCTCCCCACAGCACCGAAAATGCGTCGACGAACCGACTTTGTGTGTGAGTGTGTGTATGTATGTGCGCGCTGAGTGCGTCCGCTTGCGAGGTGCTTCCAGCTTTCTCTCCGCTCGCCGCGCCAGTCACGGTTTTGCACCGGCAACGGACAGCCGGGCGAGAGCGTCGTCAGGAGACCCGCGCAACATTTTTTTTTCTTTCTCGCAGTCCTCCCCCCCTCCTCCTCCTTCTCCTCCTGCCGCGGTCCCTTTCCATGCTCTTCTCCCCCGCCTTGGTGATGTTCGATTCTCGTAGTGAGCGCGCTGGTGGAGTAGATCGGTCGTCGCGGCTTTGTGGACAGACTTCTACTGCTGTTGTTGTGGCCCACTATGATCGTAGTGCGAACGTAACTGTCGAAAAAAGAAGAAATTATGGATAGTGAAGAGCTGGTGTGTGTGTCTCGTGACCGCGACCCGGTTCGCTGCGTCCCGTCCCTTCTTCGCGTTGCCGAAATCCACTTTTGCGCTGCTTCGCTCGCGTCGTGTTTTCGCCCTGCCGACAGGCGGCGCTGCAGTGTCGACGCCGCGGGCTTGTTCAACGTGGCGCGCGCTTGGATGTTGCATGTGAATCCGACGACCGTGTGGTGCTGGTGTGTGTGAGGTTGTGCAAGGGAGGGCTCGTCCGAAAGTTTTGTGTTCTGTGTGCGCTGTTCGTGGTAGTGAAGTGTGTGGTGGCAGTGTGGTGAGAGTGAAGTGGTGTGCTTAGTGCATCGGAACGTGCTCTTTGTGCTCAAGCCTGTGTTAGTGCTGTGTGTGTGTGTGTGTGTGAAAACAGGGTTCATACAAAAGTTGTTGGCCGGTGTTGTGCTCCATGTGCTTCCTGTGAGGAGTGTATCGAGTTGTGCTGTTGGTGTTTTGAGCGTTGTGTGCGGGTGAAAACGATACCTGGCCAATAATTATATCTTGTATGTGAGTATATTTGCATGTGTCATATACAGTATTTTGGTAGCCGATGGGGCTGGTTTTGACTTTCTTTGCGGTAGTTCTGCTGGTCCTGATTTGTTTCATGCTGTGGATGTAATTGGAAAGGAAATCTCTGATTGTGCTGAAGGACTTCGTTTTTGTCAAAATAGTGAAGCTCAGGTGAAGAAGACTACGGCGTCACCTTGATGTTGCGTTGTGATTAGACACACCTTCAGGATTAGCCATTAACGTCCTGTGAGATTGTTAATCATGATTTAATTAAGCAGGAAACCAGCACCGCGTTATACACTACTGTACATACAGTACAGTACCTTACATATGCGAGGCTCCGTCCAAATGTAAATATTTCAGTTTCACCCGTTCATTCATCCATTCAGTCCAGGTTTGCAGCTTTAACTCATCCTCAACAGATGGAAGAGAAAACTTATAATTCGGAACAAAATAAAGATTAGTTATTAACGGTTGTTTGGAGGGTACATTACTGTATGTTTTAATTTTCCCTGTTATCCTTCAGCATAGGTGTAATAAAGCTGCATCTCTAGAGCTTGGAATCTTGAATGTCATGATACTCGAAAAATTTGTGGAAATTTCTCAACTATTGATGCATTTCCAATTTAAACTATTGAACTATCAATCTAAGAAAGCTGCATCTCTAGAACTTGAAACTGTGGCTTGATCCAAGTTATCCCAACTGTCAACTTTTCAACTATTTGTTTTTAAATATTTTTATTACCTTTGTAATTCTCCATCAACCGCCCCTTGGGACGTTTGGGGAAAAAATATTGCGTACCACCTGGCCAGGTGCGTGTGCACCACCTATGGTTCCCCTTTCCATCAGATAGACATTTTTGCATCGGATTATCCTCTAATAATCACCGAGGAAGCACTATGCACAAGGAATCCCTGAGGTAGAAAACTTCCGCAGATTCCTGTTATAGTCTCACTCCGAACGTGCCTTCGAGCTCCCCAGTGCCCGCGGACACACACTTGGCGCGCGTGCATCCAGTACAGCCCCCCCTTTCGGGTAGTACCTGTACCGTACTTGTTGCAAGCCGGGCCGGGGGAGACCCCAGGTCGCCGGGGAGGTTCGTACGGTGCAGTAGGATTAGGAGACAGCCGGGCGAAGCAGGAAACGGGAGGAAGAAATCCAAGCACGCGGCCCTGCGTGACGTATTTTGCTTGCGGTGTGAGTACCGCGAAGTTGGTGGGCCCCGGGAAGGCTCAGGGATGCAAGCTGATGAGCGTACGTATGGGATATGTACGGTAGCGCGGGAAAAACTGGCGCATGAAAGCGGGTAGACTCGTCCACCGGTGTGCACTTTCCTGGGCGGATAGGTTACGGGAGTGAGCTGTAACGAGTTCAACATACAGAAGTTCATTTATTCCAATAATAATGTCTGAATTTCGTCGTCGACCATGTCACAGGTGCGGTATGACGCGCACCTGTGAGATTTCTGCCATAAATCAAATTTTGGACACTTTTTCATTTTTGAATAGAAGTCTCGCTTTTACAGCATCGAAAATGTTTGAGGAATCAGTCGGGTTCTAACCTAGCATCAGTTACGGTACTAGCTGAGTACTTGATTGCTTCTCACAGAGATCAGGATTCTAATTCTTTTGTCTTCGTGCTGAAGATGATGTTAATGATGCAGTAGGATATCGTTAGAATGCGGCGTTTTGCACCTTGCTTAAATGTCTTTTGTGAACGATTATTTGTTGAAACGAAATCGAGAAAAATCGTGGCATTTAGACGGGGACAAATCGTTGTAAGCATTAATTTGTTATAAAGGGATTCGTTGTAACGAGATCTACTGTAGTGATAATTTTAAATATAATTTCACGCGATTTTTGTTCTCAATTTATGCACCTGAGACGCTTGTCGGTAAATGTGCGCCTTAGTATTCGAATTATGAGGATTATTAGCTAGGATGGAGTTTCTTCGCGATTAACTATCGCCTCTTGATTTGTCTGTGCTTCAATCGACCTTGTACATTTCCTTCTTGTTTTAGGGAAATGTCAATATATTGAAATGTACCTGTAAACAGCGGACGTAGTTCTTCAGAAGCCTGCAAACGTTTGATTTGGAATGAGTGGACTGAATGATTTTCATCAAAGTAAAGTAAACTTACTTTCATGAGCTTGATGATTACTTGGATGGGGTTTTTGGGTTTAAATCGGGAATGTGGGCTCAGAGGAGCACCAAGTAGACAAGACTGCTGTTAAAAAGTTCAGCTTGGGTTGACTCTTTTTCTATCTCCGGTTTCAAAGGAATCCATTTTCGATTTGCATTTGACGTCTTAAGAAGGAAATTTAATGTGGAATTTTGCAAAAAATTGATACGAATGCGTTTACCATGATGTTGCGAGTTTTCAGAATTGAATTAGCATTTTGTGTACGGCTGAATATCCATCGAAATGCAATGTTTTAAAGTTGAGTGTGGGAAGAAGCGGGATACGCATTTCAGCATTTTCTCCATCAAAATATTGGTGTCATCATTTGAATAGACTGCTGCCACGGTTTTCTCGGGTTGAATATTCGTCATGTTTAATCCGCTGGACGAAGCTCTGGTTTCAAAATACTGTCCTTCAATTGTTGGAGGTACGACAATAGCTTCCGTTTTTGGATGGAGATACTGTACTCTTGTGATTGCCAGGCGAGTTTTTAAATATTTTTTTAGTGTCGACCTTTTATTTTTACGTAACAGGTGTTTCAATGCAACGAAAAATTCAGGATCACCAAACATGGTGGACATGTCCCTTGGACTTGTCGAAAAGGGTGGATAGATTTTCACTACCTGCCGGTTTTCATGTTTTTCCCGCCGCCGGCAGCCCGTCTCCCCTCGTCTATCTTTTTTTTTTTTTTCCACGGGGTAGAAGACCCCGTGCTAGCTTGCTGCTCAATTCTTGCGCCCTTGTCAACTTTTATAGTAGGTGCGAGCGAGTCCCTCTCTCTCTCTCTCTCTTGCCCGTATTTCGTTCATTTCCTTGCTTCTCTTATTAGTTTTCCATCCTCTTTTTCTCTCTCTCTCTCATTGCTGTCCCTTGATTGAGGAACAGCTGGCGGGGCACCATTTTGGGTGCGAAAATTGTAAAACGGTCGGTGGCACCTGGAAGCTCGGTCCGAGCTGCCCCCAATGATGTTTTCGTGCAGGGTATTCGAAAATGGTCAAATTATCCGCTCGCGTAGCCCCAATGTAAAATTTTTCGTTTCTTGGAATTTAATGCGGCATTCAAGCAAAAGCTTCTACTGTACTTGCTAATGTGCATGCGATGATAAAGCCTTCTCATTTTTGGCTTGGAATATTATTCAGTTCTGTGCTAAGAATATTTCGTATTTATAATAAGCAAATACTTTTTTAAAATTAGACACTACCGTAATTATTCAAGTCTCATTGTTACAAGAAAAATTAGGAAAGGCGCCTCTAGCACAGGAAACTTATTGTCAACGCGGGAGAAAAAATAAAATAAAAAGCATTTTGCTTAAAAAAATGCCTTTCAATGAGATGCATAGTCGTATACAATGTTGCTTCGGTTAATGCATTGAATCATTTCAATTAAAATTCGATTTTCTGAAAAAATTTTCAATTGAGTCATGTAAAACTACAGGATGTGTAATCGCGCATTAGTACCATGCCACGAACATTTTCTTTTTCTTGATTAATTCAAATAAGGCATTGAAGAATGAGCAACTCATTCGAGAATCTAGTTCGATCGGAGTTTTTTTTTTTCAAGTTCCAAATTTATGAAATTTCGACATAGAATCATTATGAAGCGCTGTAACTGCAAGACACTCAGAAACTAAGCAGACGTCTCCGCACGATCGAAAATGTACGGTATTCATGAAAAAGTATGTTCAGTAGGCAGTAGTATCCACTTGGAAAACGATGCCCGAAATTTCGATATTTCGCTTTAGTCCAATGGCCGTGTCTAAGTGAACGATCCGAATCAAAAAATAGTTCGCAGACCGAGTACATTGCGCGAGGCATACACTTATCCACGGGTACCACCGTGTTGGGCATTTTAAACCCCGAAGGGAACGCGGTGAAGGGGTGGGCTGAGGGGCGTTTATTCTTTAAATCCCCTGTCCATCGTTTTTGCTGTTGTTATGTGTGTGTGTGTAAGTGCATATGTGCCTTGTTCGCAGTCTTTCTTGGTCCTCCTCATTCTCCAGCTTTCTTCCTCGCGGATCTCTTTTTCCCTGGTCGTCGTGAGGAGCCAGATGTCGAGCGCGTGATGATTTAAATCGCACGGAGCGATCATCTGGCATTCGGGGAGGAGGAAAAAGCGGACCCAGCGCGAAAAAATAAACGAAAGAAAATATTCATGGGAAGAAGAAAAAGAAAGAGAGAGAGAGAAGGAAAACCGCGAACGCGTTCCGGCGAAGAAGGCACGTGAAACTCGTGTTTCGACCGAGTCCCGATTCCTTTGCTTGCCTGCTTGCCCCATACTTGGCTCGTTTTTTTTCCCCCGCGGAGAGAGTGTCTTCGACCTGCTGTGTTCTCTTTACTTATGAAAGGTAGAGTACGTTATTTCACGCATGTAGAGGCCGCACTCTATCCCTATTTTATGATGAAAAAACAATCCTGATAAAATTAAGGGGCTGCATGTACACTGTACAGTACATATGAACATGACGCGTGCAAGGGTGCAGGCCGCGAAACAGTCTCACTTATTCGGCAAATCATGTTCAAGACTATGATTTATTACGATTTTGATAGGAAACCGATTTTGATGGTCTAAGATGGCTAATTTACCCCCAGAACAGGTAATGTAGAATATCCGTGTGTTCTAAGTCTTCGATGTTGGATAATTTATCGGAGTCTTTTTTTTTATTCTTGTATTTTTATGCAGGTTTTTGCCACGAATAGGCTGTGTTAAGGACGAAAGCGAAAGCAGAGTTTCATTGAAAGGTTATTCCATGCTAGGAAATCGAGCTACATGTGCACTTCGTGTAAAATTGCCCGAAAAATTTGCTTGGGATAGGTCTGTTGATAATAAGTAACGTACAGTATGTTGAAACTCGATTTTCCTCCACTTTTGCAATTCTGGAATGCAGTTGGAATTTTCCTCATCATTTATTAAAATGCAACGCCAAAACGTTCGGTTGATGAAATGAATATTTAATGGACAAATATGTCATGAAAACGCATTTTAATAGACTCAAAGTTGTTCGAATCGATTCACATTTTTAGGCATGTAATCTTGTTGAATTTGCCTCAGAATATAAGGATGCAAGGCCTCGAGTTATAAAAATAAGGCTTCGACGAATTCCGATTTGCTGGCGTGCTACCCTGCGAATGATTACAGGGTGTAAGACGGGGGAGGGGTTTTTTTTTTGTGGATGATAGCTTCCGGAAATAGCAGGAAACCGTGAAAGACTATCTTTCGTTTTTCTTTCCTTTTTGTTTTTTTCTTTTCTAACGACGGGAAACCTGGGGCTCATCGGCGGAAGGTCGTTGTCTTCAACGGCTTGATCAACGCGCCGCTGAGTATATCGACTTGCCTCTCACGGCGCGATTATCGAAAGCTTTCCCGAGTTTACGATCCCATAAAAAAAGTTCGGGTGAAGTTACTCAAGCCGCCGAATGAGGCCTGCCCCTGCTGACGCCGCCGCCGCGAACACCACCGCCACCACCGCCGTCGCGTGTGAGGCGTCATGTCAATTTCTGCTCTCCGTAGCGGAACAACCGGTAGCTGCTACGGGAGGTCTTCTTTTCTCTCCCCTTTTTTTCAATTTTTTTTTATGATCGACCAATTGCTGTGCAAGGAAATTTTTCCTGGGATCGAAAAAAAAAACGGATGAGACGGGTGCATTTGTGGAGGTTCGTGACTACCCGACTGAGCGCCGGCGATAATGTGGCGCGCCACCCAGATGATCTGCTTTTTAGATATTTTGCAAAAATTTTTGCCTGTACAGATCCGAGATTTCCTTTGAGCATTTTAAAAATTGACATCCTCTTGACTCTCCGAGCTCTCAGGAATTTTCATTTTTTGCTACGTTTTGGTTGTTTCGAAATGCAATTCATCTTTCATGCGGAATGCTTTTGAAATGCGATGAAGGGTAATATATGATGCACAATTCCGGTCAAGGCAAGCGTTGACGTTTATGGGGATATAGATGCAAGTTTGTATTGCATTTTTTTGCGTGTGGTAGGAATGGTGCTACGGTACCACGTTTCTGTCAATCAAGTAGAACAGTTATTTGATTGATTCTGATACTGAGATCCACTGGCGCTTAGTTTGGCTTGGTGCTCGCTTAACCATGGGCATATATCGATATAAACTTGATCATGAAATGATGAATGAACCACGAAGTACAGTGAGGTACTTCTGAATCGTAAATTACACTTCGGCTTCATTCGCGGCATTAATTCTACGATTGCATTTCTTTGAGATTTCAGGAGATTTCAGGAAATGAGGATAAGACGAAGTAGTATCTGTTGAGTGGGTAAAATCTGAAACGAGTGACTTCATTCGATCGCGACAGATTGCGTAAGGAGTAATTTTGCAGAATCTGGAATTACAACCCGTGTTACAGTAGAGCCTAGAATTTGGAGCAAATTACAGGTAACTGTATACCCTAATAATTAAATACCGTGTTGTATCCCGAAATAGTAAAAACGAAGAAGAAATTATGCAACTCCAAGAGAATCTTATTTGATCAAACGACGTGGTTTATCTGCGAATTCTTAAAATCCTAGCAAGATTTTTTTTATTCTCAAGTCTTCATGAACTCTTTTCGGAGTCCATGATCTGAAGTCATTCTCTCTCTCTCGTTTCTCATGAGATTTTGCTGAATTTTCTTCCATTTCTGATTATTTTTTATAGGTTATTTATGCTTTTTGAAGTGACATTTCCATTTCACTTGGATTATCGCGCAAAATTCAAGCTAATAAAAAAAATTGATGCGGCTTAAATGGATGAACCAGTTTTTTCTCTATCTTATCTTTTGAGGTGCATTGGAGAAAAAAAGCAGACTTCGCATGTTTTATGTCTAGTAATTCTAACTGCAATCAAAGGAATTTAAAGATTCATCGAAAAATAACTCAACTGATCTGCCTCAACGAGATAATGTAGTTTCGAGTAGAGTTCCATTTTTCATCGCAATCGTCTTCAAATCGACAAACTGAGATGTGTCCGTCGTCATTCCGCAGTGATTGGGAAGTATGATTTGGCGATCGGTTGTGTCACTCGAATCAAGTGTGTATCACTTGATGAATAGATCCGATGGGGATGGAGAAAGAAAACAACCTGAGCAGCACTGGATGCTGAGGGAAATTAATCAATTCCCTCGGCTTCCTCTGCTGTGGAATTCCTGGAGCTCGGAACACGTCCCAGACCCTCTGCTCTTCCTTCCTCGTCTCTCACCCTCCCCTAAAAATAATGCAATTCCGAGTCTCATCATCGGATCGGTCCCACGGGCTCAAACGAGCCAAAAACACCTCACAACCTCGCCGCAAAAAAAATGAAATAAAAATAATATGTGCACCCTCTGCAACGGCTCTGCATAAGGACGCCAGAAAAAAAAGGGCGTGTGACATCCACTGCTGGGGGGTGGAGGAGAGAGAAGAGAGGGGGAGAGAAATGAGATTATCTCTTTTTCTTCTTCTTTCCCCCGTGAACTGCGGGATAGTAATTCGAGCCCCGCGGGCAAAAATGCCCCGGACGCTCGTATAACTTCATGCAACAACGCCCACAAAAGCCACAGCATGTGTTGTATTCTGGAGGAGGGGAAGAGAGAGAGAGAGAGATTTTTTGCTGGCGTAGGTGGAAGAGGATCTGGGTGTCGGTGGGAAGGAAGGAAGGAAGGCGGATTTTTGCACTGGGAACCTAAATTGCGAGCAAACCCCCCGCTCCTCGAGTTCCCTTGGGGGAAAGGAAGCGCCGCAATCCTGGGTATAGATTGTAATCACCCAGCAGCGTTTAAAGCCGCTTCGTTTCCCCCCGTGTGTGTATATATACAGTACGCTGTATTTCACTGTTATTTTCCTTTACAGGAGAGCTTGGAAAAGAAAACGTAAAAAAAGAAAGCAATTGTTTGCTCTCGTAATTTGCATGGTACTGTATCGTATATGTTTTGCAACTTGATCCTAATTGGCCGAGGGCTTCTTGTCTATTCGAGCTTTCTTTGACTCTCATTCGTTGCTTTTCCTTCATGAATTTCTTATTCTTGATCAGCGTGTGAGGGCCGTAATTTTAATTGGAGTTCGACAATCTTGTCGTCCGTTTCTCACATCGAGCCAACTTATTGAGTTTTTTTTTTTTCATTCGGAGGCCATAGTCGACGTTGTCGTTCTGACCTGGAATCCTACAGTAAGAGCGAAAACTGACCAAAATATATTTAAAATACAGTGCAGATAATTTTGTTCATCCTAGAGGCTGTTATGAATTCTTGCAATTGGAAGGTATTTTATTACTCACATTTTAATGTTACGTACTGTTTTGTGTTGTCTTCGGCGAAGAATTGGCAATTTGAAGAACTTGCCAGGTACCTGTTAATACAATACAGTACTTGTTTTTTGACAACTATCATTAACATGTCCCTAGCTGATGTATGACAACTGTGAAGAGTCGAAAGCAGCATAAAATAAGATACGTCTACCAATCATTTTACGAAATTATCTCTCACATTATACCACCAACTCATCTAATTGGACCTGGCCGAAGATTGTTCAATAAATAAATAAATTCCTTGAACTCGAAGGAACTGCAGAACGAAAAAGCTGTTAATTGCGACCTCAGCGCGTGCCCGGTCATATTTTATGGCCTAAGAACGCGTTTTCACGGATCATGCTACTGTTCGAACATTGGACAAGGTTTTGTTTTGGCCCGTCGAAACTGGAGTAACATGGCATCATCCTAAACTGCAGAAATATGACTAAAAAACCCTAAAAAACTTTCATCGTGAAGCTAGAAAAATATTCCAGATGGATGCAATGTGCATGAAAATCTGGACAAGAATATTCTTCATCTCTCTGTATGAAATCGATGTACTGTATGTACGGAACGCTTTTTGTTTTTATGTCTGGTTGAACGTCGCAGTTTACGTAGGCCCAGTTTTTTCCCGGGGATTATATGCAAATGGGGCGGGGTTTTAGCTGAGGAAGCGGTTTTGGTTGAGTTGGGAAAGTGGTAGGAAGATGATCAGATGGGGACCAAGGGAAACTCGGGCACACAGGAGGGGAAGTTGGTGATGATCATCATCATCAGCCGGAACTGGCCCCCAGACCAGGTCCAAAGAATCCCCCAGGGCTCTCGTTTATTTCCTCCATCCAGCGTCCCAGTCGACGACGATCTCCCCGAGTTTCGTGCATGGCAATGCAACCCCCACCAAAGCCCGCGATACAGGATAACCCGTATGGTTGTGTAACCCGTCCTTTGGGGACAAGTAATGCTAGAGGGCCTTTCGTTGAAATATAGTTTCAGTGGAATGGCTGTGGTTCTTATTCCTTTGGGAAGAAACAAAATTAACCCCGCAAAGAAATTTTAAAGGTGTATGGTACAGGTATGGTACCATGCAATTCGACCTGTACCCCCAGAATTCGACCAGATTCAGCCATTTTTTCCGCGCTTTTGTGCTCATATTTCTTAGCTTGACGAAGTATTGTATCTCGCAATTCGACCCTAGTTCGGTAACGGATTAGGGTCGAATTGCGAGGTACCACCTGTATCCGTGGGAGGGCTGTCCTAGTTTTGCGCGCTTTCTCGTGATCAAGTATTGGTTTGTGGGTTTCCATTCAGATAACACGCAGCATTTATATTTTCATTGTCAAGAGAATCCATTCCCGAAAAAAGTTCGAGAATGTATTCTTTGTCAGTTTGAGAAATTTTGACACACCGATTGGTTCGCAAATAATTCATCTACTCTGATTTCTCGTATCAGTCGCAGTTACGCATTTCGTGATTGCTAAAACCATTCATCAGGAATCATGCAAACATGGTGGGACTGCCTTCATTGGTATTTCTGTTTGTGACGCTGGAATTTTTTGAAGAATAACCTAGTGGGCTTTCTAGCATAAACCCCCAGAACATAGCTGAACAGGCCGGACATGTTACACGGTAATATCCACACTTGCACGCGGGTCTCCCTTTCCCTCCAAGCGTTCTCCTCTGGCGTGACGTAAGGGGGCACTGAGATTGTCAGCACGAGGGGGTATGTCTGACGGGGAAAGCTTTTCCCTGGCCTAATTTTGATTGATGTTCGTTCTGCTTTTTTCCATGTGTGTGTGTGTGGAGATATATTGTGGACCACGCTGTGACTGAGCGAAGGGACGAGGGGAAAGAAAGGGGTTGCAATTGGCGTTCAATGCGCCCTCGTAACCCCCCCTGATTTGCTGCCCCAAGCATTTCTGGAGGTATTTCTCTTGATCGATTGACCTTGTTGTGCTCAGCAGAAATACGGATTTTAGGGCTTTTTTTTCGTTCTCGGGTTTCTCAAGCGTTTGAAACCTATTTACGAATCAGTTCAATGAAGCAAACCCCACGAGAAGATGTTTACGATTCCCGCACATATTTGCACAAAGGAAAAAAATACGAGGACTTTTTTGTTGTTGAAAATCCGCCTTCTGAAGTATTTTCTTTGCGCTTGCTAGACATACTTTTCCTCAGTTTTAAACGACTTTCGAGCATTCCTGTTCAAAGGATGGAAGGATTTCACAAAATGCTAGGACAGTATTTCCTCTCCAAACCTAAAATGGCGCTCCTGTACTTTCAATGTCTCTTGCGAGCCGTTGATGATTATATTTGATTGAGAAAAATTGGATTAGTTTTCTGAAAAAATTGGCAATACCGAAAACTGGCAGGACATTTTGAAAATTGCTTTTATCACGATACAGCATTTTACAGAATTTATCATGGTTAATGCATTATTTTTTATTTGATTCGAAAAACCATGACGTTCCAGAATTTGAAGATCTGAGGGACAAGAAATGATCCCGGCAATCCTGTCGCTGTTCTGTGTGCTTCAACTAGCTTGCAAAAAGTAACGAATCAGAATTGCGCCCGAAAAGTTTGCAATCCTCGTGATTTATCGATTTCATGATTTTTCTGCAGAAAGCGTCTGCTTTGCGCGGTTCTCTGCAAATAAAGGAGAAGCAGTCGCTTTCCAGCTCAGCGATGGTTTGTTGTATGAACCTCAATGCGGGTTCGATCAGTTCGCGTCATCCGTCTCGGTTTCGCGAAAAAATATATATACCAACTTGGCCCCGAAGTCACGCTTTTCGCCGCACGGCGCCGACTTCATTATCATCCGGGAAATAAAAGCCGTGACTACGAGGGGAATGGAATAAAAGGCAAAGAAAATACGCTGGTGTACAAAATAAAAAGAGCGAGGAAATGGACAAAGAAGAAAAGCGAGGAGGAAAAGGCCAGCTGGGGAGAGGTCATTTGGTCAGAAATGCAAATGAGCGGCGAGTGAGGAGAAAAAATTCCAGGGCTTTTGTGTTGTGCAGGTGGTATGAGGAGGAGATTGAGTGGATCGTTAGTCTCCGTGTCATTAATTAGGCATCCGCGAGGCGCGCATCTTATCACCTTTTTCCTACACCTCCCCACGGTCATATAACATCTGAAAACCTCGGGGGTTTTTTGTTGTCGACACTGTCGAGGAATGCGTGGAATTGTGTTTTGACGCCGGGGTGCCAATTGTCGGTTCGTAATTGTTATGGCAGTCGACAAGTGACAGTGAGCCCACATTATTATTTTTTTATACTTAACGTTTCTTCAACTACGGTATCAGGTTCTTCCAAAGAATCGTCCCTGGTGATGGGAAAAGTGCTGAGCTATGCTAAAACAGGGCGTTTCAACCGGGAGTGCGGGTACACATTTTAATGCGGCAACTGGGACGCAAAGGCAGATTGCTTTTGTATTTCAGTTGTAAAAGTAATTGTGAGACAAAATTGAATGAATGTCGATAAGGAAAGTCAATTGAAGTAGATAAAATTTCGGAACATTTACTCCAAGTCGAGAACACAGAAATGCGGAAGCGATGACGTTGAATGCATGTTACTGTAAGCTGTTCGGATGTACAGTACAGTAGTACACTATGAAAGTCACGCATTTTTAATTTTTCCGTCAAAAGTCTAATTAACCACCATTTCTAAAAATCGTCACCATTTGTCAGATATTCGGAGTAAATTTTGCGGACTTTCTCTGAAGATCTGTTTTCTCCCAAATTTTAAAAATCTCATTTCAACCTTCGATTTCTTCGATTGAATCAATCGGAACTACAGTATTTCATTAAAAAATTTTCGCGTATTCAAGTACAGTACTACAATTTGCCATGCACCATCAAAACTTCAAAATTGAAGGAAGCTCTCTTTATGAATCTTCATCAATCGAAATCGAACCTTGTTTCATATACTGAAGAATATTTATATGCTAGAACCGTATTTTACCGAAATTAAGACATACCTATCCTCATTGATGTTTGATTATTTCCGAAGGATGGCTAGGACTAGCAAGTGACGAATATGGAATGTGATGTTACTTGGATGTAAATTCATTATTACAGTATTATTATTATTATTATTATTATTATTATTTTAGGTGTATCAAAGACAAAATATTTCAATTAAGTGTGCGAATGAGGAGAAAGATAAATTTGGTTTCGCATTCAAACTTTTCCAACTAATCCCGAATGAATGCATCTATCCTTGACATCACACTCCAAGGAAGTGGTCATGGTTTACCTTTTGGCGAGGTATTCCATTCATGACTGTGTTCAAAAATAGTCGTAGTTCTTGTTAAATGACTCAATTATATATTTTCCCCCGGCGAGTGTGTTCATCAGTGCTGCGCGAACCTTGTGGATGACCCTGGCTATGGTTCCTTCCAACTGCTCTCTCACAATTTCTCTCCCACTCCTGTTCCAGACGTGGAAAGTTAAACGAAGCAAAGTGGCTTCAGGAAATGAAAGTTCGCGACCCGCGCGTTGAATCAGTGATGGAATGTATTGTTGATCCGTGATCCTGTTCGCGCGCGATGCCGGCGATCTGAAGTGGTGTGTTGGCTTTGGAAACGAACGAACGCAGATTTGCGGTCGATCATAATTGAGAAAAGAAAAGAAAAAGGCACTGGGGAAAATAGAAGAAGAAGAAGAAGAAAGCAGCATCGTTGAAAGCGAAACATTCATTTCGCCACGATGGTGCAGGGCGAAGACGAAGACTCGGGCATGGTTGCTGTCGGTGGCTGTGCCGGGGACTCGGCAGAAGCCAAGCGTCAGTCGCGTCGAGCGCAGGTGCCGTCGATAGTCAAGTCGGCAACTGCTGCCGTGGCTGCTGCTGCTGCCGGTGGTGTCGGGAAACGACGCGACGTTGCTGTGCGACTCAGTGATCTCAACCCGCACCTCATTTGCGCCGTTTGCGGCGGCTACTACATCGACGCCACGACCGTCATCGAGTGTCTGCATTCCTGTGAGTATGGGGAGATTTTATTTTCTCAAAAAAAGCGACATCTATAGGCCAAGCATGCGATGATTCTCCTGGAGACACCACGACTTGAGTACTGTACTGTAGTTCAGTTTTCTGGTAATATTCCGAAGAAACCGTTCAACTCTTGAACATTTTTTTTGTCCATTCTACGCCCTAAATGTTAATCGTGAATAGATCATTAAAGGATAAGACAGTCAGACGTTTAATCTTGCGATTCTTGTAAGATTCTGCTGGGGTAAAATTTTTTTCATTAGAGATAGTATTATTGTAAAGACTATGATTCCATGCAGGGAGATTAATCAACGAGATGTTTAAATGCTTAGGATAAATATTACAGAACTGTATCAACAAGTCCTACTTTACTGTTGGACCTTTTTGTGTAGTTTTTTTTTTTCAAAGAATGAACCACATAGTCTAAAAACTCTAGAAAACTATTGAAACGAAATAATGGTCGTTATAAACAGTTTTATCAGATGTGGCAAAGATTGTCGTAATCGTGTTTTCCAAATTATTAAAAATTTTAAATCAAAGATCTTGTTGAATCTGCGTTATGTTATCCAACTCTTCTTCGGATTTTCAATTTTTTTGAAACGATCTGCGTAGTATAGTCTATTTCGTATGAATTGGTCGTAGTTCCGGACAGTACTCATGATTTCGCAGATAGTGTACGTATCGTGTTTTTTTCTCTCTCAACAAGTCGTTTCAGCCCCCCGAGCAAAAATGTCGTCATTGTATCTCAAGAACGAAGCTATGAGGAGTTGAAGCCCCGAAGGGCGCCATTTTTCACTGTCAGATGCAAATCTAGCATGACTTGGTGTAATAGACCCGATTGCATACGCGATGGTTGACTGGTAAATCTGAAAGGTACAAGCTTTTTAAAAAATGCGATAGATCGGGAGACACGGTTTTTCGAAAAAGTTTTCGGAATTAGTAGAATGCGTTCTAAGTTTTGTACAGTATCTTGCCGTCGAAACAGACTAAGTTTTAACTTTCGGCCCTGATAACCTCTACCAAAGAGAGTGATCATTCCCTCAAGAAGAAAAGGTTGACTCCATCGTCGCAAGTATCCAGATGAGATTATTTTCCGTGACGCTCTTTATTGCTGGAGAACAAAATCCTAACCAAAGCCTCAATCTCACAGACAGTCGAGCGATGAACGCGATTATCCTCGGTTGTGGGTAAGATAAGCTCGTCATCTTATAAATGTCCCGGAGAAAAAAAAGGTTAAGTATGCTGGAACCCATGAAAATTGAGTTCGTGGGAGAAGTTCCAATGTTCATTTAAATTCGCGAGCGGAGTTTCAACTGCATGATTACAAAGTATCCAAGGGAAGTACTGTATGAACAAATCATTTATTGCTTCTTTGGGAAATCCGGGACCCTTTTCTGATTGTTGTCAAATTTCATTTCTTCAAGTTTCGGAAAACTTACTGATGGCATTCGTCTTACCGCATTCAAGAGAAAATAAGACCCTTAATTTATCTCAAAATTAAGCAAAGATTATCACCAGGATATGTCTTATTCAAGTCGGAAAGAACAATAAACTTCATCAACCGCGATTGCGTTGAATATTCTGGAAGGGAAAGAGGAGTGTTGTCCGTCAGAATCTCAAGCGCAGGTCAGTGGGAAAATAATTATACAGTATCAACAGCGAGATAATTAGGAGGGAGTCATTGCTTAAAATTTTGAGGTATTCAAACAAAGGAAGATGCTTGCCTGGAAGTACAGTACACAAATTATTCTTAGACATTGCTTCTTTCCTGGGCATGACTTTGGCAGTATTGCATTCAGATCAGTGTATGAATAAAATGCTGGATTCAATCCAATAACTGCGTCATTTATGAATAATTTTGTGATTCGGGAGCTTTATGAGTTCAAGTTTTTGTTGTTGGTGATCCCAGCAGGTACATCTTCATTTTTGCCCAAATGATAGCATCTGTTCATCTGTCTTAACCCGTTGTTGCACAATTTCCCCCCTGTGTCATCAGTTCTCTGATGTCCCCAGTGTCGAAAAGAAATCCGTTGCCCGTCCTTATCTCCTTTCAATAATCGCAACAAACAGAAGAGAGCGCTGTTATAGGTTGGATTTTCAAGGATCAGCTTATCGAAAATAGTGCTAATTAGCGCTTATTTTTAAGAGATTTCGCATCTCTCTCTCTCCTTCTGTCACGGATTCAACGCTTGCCAGCTCCACAAGTTCTTCCCGCATTAACAGCAAAGATGGAAAAAGGAAGTCGATGGGCGAATAAAAGCGCTCCGCAATTCCAAGCATCATCCCGTTCGTTCCAACAACGGGTCTCGGCGTGAACCCGGTGAATTGCGCGCGAACCGATGAAATCTCGCCTCTGCTGCAGTTGAAAAAAAAGAGGAATAAATGAAAGATTTAAAAAGAACTTCGTTCCTTTCGCCCTGTGTGTCTCTCGAGGATTCATTCAACCCGATTAGCGACGAATGGTAGCGAAGCCGGTGGCCGGGAAAAGGGCACGCGCTCCGTACTGAGGGAATGGGATGGGAAATGAAGTAAGGAAGAAAAAGGAAAGAAACTAGAGTAAAGAGGAGAAAGGATAAGAAGAAGAAGGAGGAGGAGCAGCAGCAGCAAGCAAAAAGACGGAAGGGAAACGCGGGGTGTACGAGGGTTGTTCCAATAAGTTTTTGAGACTCGGCAGATTGCATCGATTTTTTTTCTTCTCATCATTTACTCGTGAAAGAAATACCGTAACCGCGGAATATTTTGTCTATTCAACGTCGAAAAAGAGTTCTGAAAAAGAGCTTGAAGCGTGTATCCAACACTTCCCTTCATGCAAAATTAGATGTGCAAATTCGTTTGAAGTTCTTCATTACGAAGAACAAAAATGATCGAGTATCGTCAAAAAATCGTCGCATTTATCCGCATGTAGGCTGGGAAAATTTCCAGAATAATACTAGGCATTACAGTCCATATTCGAGGAAATACTGTTCGTCGAAAAAAAAAACTACTGTATGCTCAAAACTGGCCCGTTTCCCGTCTAGAACATGGAAAGCAGCTCTTCCGAAGGGGCTCTTTGGTACTTGCGTTTTTCTCCAATCGTCGATAAAAATTGTTGGACTCATTTTACCACAATCTTGTCTACAACCATTTTCTGTTATTTTTTGCGTGGACCCATGGGGTTCTTTTCCCATTTTGCAGGGTTTCTCTTCAACTTAATCCTCTCTGCAACCGATTTTTCCGGTTCTTCGAAGTTCGACGTGGAGAAAACATTTCCATTCGTGATGAAGTGAAAGTGTTACTGAAAGCTCAATTCCCGCATTAGAAGAACAAGAAAAAAGTCCTATGTTCGGTTTTTTCAATTAGTCGCTAAACTTATGAACAGTCCCCACGCGTGTGTGTATGTCTGTGGAAGCGAGAGAAACGCAGAGTGAGTGAGTGAATGAAAGAAGGAAGGAAAGAAAGAATGAAAGAAAGAAAGAAGGAACGGGCGCGGAAGCCCGGTCGGTGAAGTGTCTGAGATGAATGGAAATCCGCAAAGCGTGATGAGAAAAGCGTGCGCGCGGTGATCAACCCCTGGGGCCCCCACGGGACGTAGCCCGGGCTTTCCAGCGATTTTTTTTATATACTGTATTTGATTTATATTATATTTTACATCCGACGCTGTGTGTGAGCTCTGCTTTCAGAGTCCCTATTTGCTCTGGCTACATTCGATTCGATTCGGTCCTTCCGCTGATTAGCTGCTGTCTGATCACATATCTCATCTTGTTCCAGCATCGACGGGGAAAAGAAGAATTAGACATGTGTTCGAGCATATTAAATACCCCCCCCCCCTCTTGTGTTGAACGCAGTGGACCGGGACCAAAAACGTATGGTGTGGAACTTTCTTGAAGGGATTTACTGATGTTGGGATCGAAGTTCTTGTGTTCTTTAGTTTTATGTTGCTAGGGATATGTGTGAGTGGGAGGTCTTGAGAAATCTTTCGGAATTATTCTATGTGTATCATTATCCTACCGAACGAACCAATTATCTAGATGAGACGCCTCAACGATTGAAATTTAAGACTCCAATTATTTATTTCCCCTAAGACTCCTTGGACGTGAAACAGATTCAGAGGGGAAAAAAAAGATTCGCATTCAGTTTTTAGAAGTTAAAGTTTCGCTTTTTGTTTGTTTGTGTGTGGGTGTTGGTTTTTTCTGTTGGAATTTCGTCTGGCGAATTTGGGGTGACATGTGGCAGCAACTACCGCATTTTGCTTTCCAGCGAATTGCCTGTGGAAGAAAAAAGGGAAATGTACATTAGTAGGATGTATCGTCCTTTTTCACGGAGAAATACCGATTTTAATTCGAGACTTCTCCAGTTTTTTCTCTCCTTTTTCCCTTCTGTTTTCACAATTTTTGCAGCAGGGGAATACGGCGAGTTTATAAGCAAATGTGAAAGGTTTCTTCTTACTTTTTTTCTTCGCAAAATGTTCGAACAGAAACTCGAGTGCATGGAAAGTCGCGCGGATTTCCAAGCGCGTTTCTTGGATGCGTAAAATTTTCCATTTTCCGGAAAGTGGGTCAACGGTGTCAAACAATTTTCTCACCCGACTCCTGTGGGAATGGAACAATAAGGAGAAGCACGCAATATTTGCATTTTCGGATTTTCCGTTCTTGAAATCTCATTTTTTTTTATTTTTTCGGAACGTCGGGTTTTTCTCCGAAAAGAGAGAAAAAGAAACAAATAAAAGCATTCATTCTAATTTTTGTGCGGACTTTTTCTCCCCCCGATGGGTGGTCGGGGTTTCCTTTCAGACCGGTATACCGCGTGTCCAATTCGCACCCGCGGAAGCAGTTTCACGCTTTTCTATCTCTCGTTCCTTCTCTTCCACCCTGCTAGCTTGTTTCTCTTTTTTTTTTTCTCTCTTCTCATTTCGCTCAGTTCTTTTCTGCACTTCTCTTTTTTTTGACATCCATCCTCTATGCTTGAAAACCAGCTGCTCGTCCGTCCCCTCGTTCCTTTTATTCGCCCTTTTTCATCCGAAGCGCTTCCATTCGTGGGTGTGAATGAAGCCGAGCTACGCCACCCCAGAAAAAAAGGAGAGAAAATTCCATGATCTGATTTTACTTCTTTACGTAACTTTTTTTTCTCTCTGGAAACGCTTAAAGGAGGAGGAGGAGGAGGGGAATATGATTCTTTCCACGTTTGCAAACACTCCGGGGTGTTATTTTTTCTCCGTCAACAGAGAACAGATGATTTGTAAGCGAGGATTTGGTAATCTGTGTGAAGTATTTTTTAATGGTTCACGCCTCCTTTGAGGCACACGTAAATCCGTGGAGCAAAACCCTTTTTTTTTTCTGGGTGTCTGCCCGATAATGATATGCGTCAACAGAGCAAAAAGCTTACGACGTATCAAACGTCGCATGAATCATTCGCAGTCTCCGGGATTGGATAGCGGGAAGTTTGCGATTAAAATTGTAAGGTTTATTGTATGGGATTTCTTCGACAATTAAGGTGAATGCTGAGCAGTTTTTTTTGGAATAAAATTCGTTAATTTATGAGCAGGTACGATTGTTTTATTCAACTTTTTTTAGAAGACCGAATCGCGTAATTTATCCGATAAATATGTTGACGATTGTGTAGTGTCCCATTTTTTTATTTCTCTCATTTGGTCACTGCGAGGAATCTAATGAGAGAATAACTGGTGTGGGATTTTTGATAAAGATATGGAATCTTTATTCAAACTTTTTGGATTTTCCGTACGTGAAAATCTTAACAGATTTTATGAATGCCGTGTGCATAAACTCAAATGAGATTTAATATTTTTATGATTATTTTGGTTTTTTGTCGGTTTACTGTGGTGTTGTTTATCCGCGGTGTTGGTCAACGGTTGCCAATTGTCAGCAATTGATTAGAATTGCCCGCATTGCAATCTATCCATCGGACCGTCACGTGATGAATTTTAGTACTGTAGAAAAGAGGGTATTTCATCTCCCTGTTGAGCCTATCGGGGGGTTTTTTTTTCGTCCAAGGGTGTAATTACGGGGTAAAACGGTAGAGCGAGTGATTGTTGGAAGTTTTTTGAAAACCCGTTCGTGGTTAAGTGCAATGGATGGATGACGCGGCACAAGGCGGCTCGGTTGATCCTGATGGGCAACGTGCGTGCAGTGGAACGACCGGCGATTATTTTTCAATCACGGCTGATCTCCACGCATGTATATTTCCAGCAATTCATTCGTTTTTCATATTCTTATTCTTCTTCTCAGTCCAAAATTCCGAAATCGTAGGCCTCGTTTTTTTCGACCCCTCCCGCAGTCTCATTTCACCATTTAACGTTCGGGTAATTCCTTGTTCATTGTTTTTTTTTTCCTCTCGTGATCTTTGGGGGCGACGATTTGCGAACTTAGGCGCCTTTTTTTGAAGGTGATAGGGCAAGGAAGAATTTCTTTTCTTTTCACATGATCACAATTCTGCTTGATTTTTCGTCCGGATAAATTTAGATTATTCAGGATTTCAGTTCCATATCCGAGGCTGCGTTATTCTTCAGGAAGAAGTCTTGAGAAGAATACGTTTTTTACTTTTCTTTTTAAATGTTTCTGGAATTTCTAGAAGGAAGTGCTTTGGATGAAGTGCTTTGGATAAAAGTGTCAAGTCGTCTACGTGAAACTTGCAACCGCGAAACAAAATTATGTCCAGCAATATCGAGGCTTTTTTCGAAAAGTTTCTGCTTACAGTACCTGTCAATTGATAAATCATTGGTGTTGATTTTCTCAATAATTTCTCATTAGCTGGAGAAGCCTGCGCTTAGAAGTACCGTATCTTACTTAAAGTTATGTGAAGTTATTCATCAGTCCTCGCGTATTTTTCATGTGAGGTAAGTATCAAATGTCATGAAGGGCTTTTGATGCATCAGTTTATTTGGATGGGTTCACGAATAAGTTGATGATCCGATTGAAAATAATAATTGACTCTAACCCGTTTTCTCGTTTCTCTTTTTCAGTTTGCAGAACATGCATCTTGAATCACCTGGACACGAGCAATTTCTGCCCCGTCTGTGAAATTCAGATTCACAAAACCCGACCGATGCTCAGCATCAGGTAAGTTGTGCTTTTTTCACATTGCATTTGTTGTGGTATTTCAACTGCATGTTAAATACTTCGATCTATACGAAACGAAAGTTTCCATTTCTGAAAATACAGCTTTTTCCTCTTGACGATTTGAAGATCAGTTCAAGAGAAAGCCAGAAAGCGATGCCTCATTCTTCCGGTATTTTTGTTCAATTTCTTCTGCCTAGTTTTCGTGCAGTTGGCCCCCAATGATTTTTTTTTATAATTTATACGAAACGTTTGTTTTTGGTCGCGTAAAACGGAGGAACGGTATACGATCACTATGCAAGATTGAATTTCTTTGAGAAAACTTCGCTCGAAGATTATACCCGTAAAGAAAAGTCTAGTCTTTCAGAAAGAAAATACTTTGTATCTGCATTTTCATTTTACTGGAATGCCGTGAAATCCGTCCCAAGATTCGAGCCGATCTCCGCGCCGATTATCCAAGTTCAATCCCTAGCATGATTGTTTCTTGCTGGAAACGAAACTTCGCATATGTGCAAGTGAAGCAGCTGAAGTTTATCCCAAGGCTTCGCTTTTAATCCTTGCTGAGAACCCTCGTGATTGGACTTGATACGAAATCTGCTTCGGGGCTTTGATCTCTCACATACACACACACTCACACAGGATTTCTCAAAGAAACGACGCAGGAAACAACAACGCATTCGAGACCTGGTTCATTCGCCCCTCCATCACATTCGGATCCCATCAGCTTCGCATCAACGCCCACTCGAACCATGTTCGATAAATCACCACTCTATACCCCCCCCCCCCCCCTCCGTTCTTTTGCTCCCGCTCTCCTGTCATCTCATCAACTAACTGGAAAACAAGCATAAAAACGAAACCGTTTGTCAACTTCGATCAGCGTGTCGGCAATCAGCGTGTCACAACAAACGAGTCTTAATCGGATGCCCTTTCAATCGTTGTATCATTGCGAGGAAACAAGCGGGCAAGGAGAAAAAAAAAAGGCGAGTGACACTGTAGTGTGGGGGATGGAAATCTACTGGATTTGATGTTGCCCACGTGCCATAAAAAAGCGCATGGGGGAAAGAATAAGGGGAAAAAAGTGGGGAGGGGATCATGATGACGAGGACATAAAAAAAGGAAGATATATTATTTACTGCCACGTGGCACTCGGGGGAGGATGCGTTTCCTCATGCTCCCATGCGTGTTCGTTATGATACGGGAGCCGGCGGGTCTTCTCGTGATGACGACGCCGACGACGGAGAGCAAATATTTCACCAGCGCCACCCTGAAAGTCATTAGAGGTTTTCGACGGGGGTGAGGGTGGGAGAAGAGAAGAAAGAACGGAGAGAAAGAACGAAAAAAAAAATAGGAGAGAACTTGAGTCTGGCCGCATGTTTAGCTGGGGAGTGGGAATGTCCGGAAGTGACACTGGAAATCATTGACAAAACAGCGTAAAACGGCGTTAACCGCGAGCACGCGTCACTCGGCCGGTTGCGCCTGTTACTTTTTTTTTTTCCTCCCACGATCTCTATCCCCATGCGTGATTTTTTTTTATGTGGTTTTTTTTTCTCCCCGTCTTGTCAGTTTTTGCCTCTTTTTTTATTTAACACGCTTGTCGTGATACCGACGCATAATCCAAGTGTAATTTCCGGTTTATGCGCTGCTGCTAATTGGGCTTGTTGGATTGCGTCTTACTCGTAGACACGCGGAACGGTAGATTTCCTCTTGATACATAACATTGTTGTAACTACTGTATATACGAGTGCTGGTGGAGCTGAAAATGCAGCAGGTTGATCAATTGCGTTGAGTTCTTGGTGGTGGTAAATTACAGTACTGTATTGTAAATTTCCACGACGTGCGCGCAGTATGGCAGATCCGTTTGTAAGGTTCGACCGGGCCGAAACTTGATTAGTTTGACTGTTCAAGTATATCCGCTGAAAAGACTCGACATTCATCATCGAAACATGCATATAAATTATAATTTCCTCGTTTTTTGCTGCAAATAAATACTATAAATGTATATTGTAGTGTATGCAATATTTTTCGGACGAACCGCTGAACTTCAATAAGAAAACGAGAAGTGAGTAGTTGCCCCGAATCTCCAGATACTGTAGGAGCCAAGCACTGACTGTGCCCAAGTGCTACGTGTCAATTCCAGCACAAGGATTGATGTAATAATTTTAAAATCGACTTTCTCCTGGTTTTGTTTGTCGGATACCGAAATTAAACCATGGACTCAAATCTGCTGATGACTTGATGTTTTCGAAGCATCAGGAAAGATTCGCGGACGATTTTTCTTTTTCATGCATGCGTATTATCGGAGAGGAAAAATAGCGACGCCTTGCATATTTACATTTCGGGAGTGTTATACAGAATGTTGAAACACCATTTTAATACTTTATTGTTCATCTTTTCTTTTTTTCGCAGGCGTGATCAGACCCTTCAAGACATCGTGTACAAACTGGTGCCCGGATTGTACGAATCGGAAATGCGCCGACGCCGGGAATTTTACCGCGAAACCCCTGCCAAAGGTGAGCTTGTGATTATTATTTTTTTTTTTTGGCCGGGTCACTTTCATTACGGTTAATTCACGCCGCGAAGATTTATTTGTTTGTGTTCAGAAATAATTTTCCTTTCCGAAAATAATAATCTTTTTTTTTAACTCTTTTTCTCTTGTACAGATTTACCCGAAGCTCCGGAAGCCCGCGGAGAGATCGAAAATCAGAGCAAGTACATGTCTGCGGATGAGCGGATATCGTTGTCGTTGCAGTACCTCGAACCGTGAGTTTGCCATTAATTCACAGCTGTATTTTCTTTCTTTTACTTTTTATTATGCTTTAAACGCATCAGAAATTTTCTTCGCCAAATAATACAGTAGACCAGAAAGAAAAGAAAAAAAATATTGGCAGAAAATAATGAGCGCAGTCGTTTCAATCGTCGCGAGCACGATTTGCGCCATTATGTACCCCGTCGGCTCTCGTTCGGGGACCGTTAATGGTTGTTTTGCGGCAGGAAATGAGAACATTTCTTTCCTGGCTATTCACTGTTCTTTTCGCGTGCTTTCAAATCTTGTGTTCCACTTTCACGCTTCGGTCGCTGTTTCTTTCCTTTATTTATTTTCTTTCTTCTTGGAACTTTTTTTTCGGCTTGCCATCGAATGCTCGTGCTAAAAGCTTTCGAGTCGGCCGCTTTAATTTTTTAATTGAATTTTTCTACAATGTGCACCAGAGGAGAACATTTGCGTTGTTCGGCCGATTTCCGGATGGAAAAAAAATTTAGTTTCCCTAAAACTGTCTGCAATGGATCCTGAAATACAAAGAAGCCGATTTCCTCGACAATCTTGTAAAAGGATGAGCAGTTTCCAGTTGAATCATTAAAAGTGTACATCCAACTTGGAAATTCTCGCAGAACTCGGCGAACAAAATATTGCATAGATACTGTCATAAACTTTGCGTGCTACAGTATTATAATTGTTCCTAACATTTTGTTCGCATACTAATGTGTACCACGTTTAATTTAATTATTCACAGTATTGTACGCAGTTTTGTTTGGAAATTGGATTCAATTTGAAAATAATGAGAAGAGTCGAAGAAAATTCGTGTTTGCTACTCTGCTTTCTCATAGTTAATTTTATTCAATTCTAGGTTTGGTTACCTGGAGCTCAAATAAGTAGATTTTTCTGTATTTTTTTTTAAATTTCTCTTGCAATCGTTGTCTGTTTGTATTATTTTCAATAAACGAAGGCAGACCATCATTTTGATATTTTTTTCTAGTTAATTGCGTATTTTAAATATTCAAGTTAACTGCGTATATGTTTCAATAAACTCTCGAATTATGCGATGACGTGTTCCATACGGATGCGAAATAGTGAGAAATTTTGAAAATACCCCCAAAACTCGTCAGTGTGACGGTGTGGAAGGGAATGATTGCATCCCTTGTGCCTATTTCCTCTTTTTCTTCCTCCTCTATATTTTCGACACCCCTAAGTGACGTTTTGCGTGCGTGTGGGATGCCTTGTGCAAAAATCTTGCGATATATCTCTCATCACACTGCGAGTCGTGTCGAGCGAAAGTAGAAAAGCAACACACACATACCCGAAAAAAGAACGCTCATCATCTCCCGTTACTCGGCTTCATACGTTTCTTTAAAGTATCCCAAGCTCTCTCTCCCTCTCTTCTCGTCTCTGTCGATGTTCGTACAATAGTTCTCTTCCTTTCTTTCATTATTCGTATACTGTTTTTCAGCGTTGGTCTGTTCTGCCGTTTCTCGTTCTCTTGAGTCTTTGCGTGTTTCCCGCGCGCATAGCATTCCTTCATTATCTTCTCCCCTGGTCTCTCGACACGACGTGATGGGTGATTGGGGGGTTCAGAGTGAGCCGAGCTGATGTTGGTCCGGATGTATAATTAACGGCCATCTTTGTGCAATTAACGAAGCTATGCGTTGTTGACAGACATTGTTCGAAAGCTTCGAGTGTTGGCGTGTTTACGCGAAGCCCCGTGCGGTGGACTGACGCAGAGAGGCGGAAGATATTCTTTTGAGAGCTGGGATTGTTCACGCTCTGATGGTTAAAGTAGAATCCTTTTGCTCATGGTTACTTTCGTTGCTGAAGTTTTACTTTTGTCGTAGTTTGCATGATTTTGCTCTGGATGTTTTGTTTTTTTTTTTTTCATTGCGTGCCTGTGGACTTTCGGAATTATTCAAGGTTTCGAAAGGACTGAGAGGATTTAGTCATTCATTTGGACACCCGTTGATTCTGGAATCTTCCCGCTCACCAGTTTTTTCCCTGAGCATAAGAGATACTTGGTTCTTGAGTAAACTCCTGGCAGTATTGCGAGACACTTCTCCGAATACGAACAGCTAGCTACCTTGTTTATTCTTTCATTTGAGAGAAGAAAACAGTTTGAGAAATTCGGGGTTTTGTCTCGAAATTTTGGTCCAGTAGTTTTTGTTGAATTATTTTCAGTAACTACTTTTTAGATATCGCACGAATCATTTTGGCGCTTATTTGAACTAGACGCTTTCCGGGTCAAATATGAGGTTCTGAGCCTTTGATGGAAAGATGCGCTCAATTGGGAAATATAGCAAGCAGTGAAGCACGGCTTGCAAACATGAAAACCTGCCCCAGACCCTTGAGAAATCTGTCCAGAAAAAAAAAACCCATTTTTAAACAAACTGTGTGAGAAAAAGTAGGTTGTTGACTAAACTATTCCGGAATGTCCCTGAAGCGCTTTTGTTTCATTATCCTTCCGCGACAATAGCGTGGAGAAAGGGGCTCGCTAGGGGGGTTTACTCCCCCTTCAAGGGTCGCATCGGGCTCATTTATATTTCCCCCCCTCTCGTCCCTAATGATGCATCGTGGGGGTAATCATGATCGTTCTGTGATGAGCGGGGAATCTCTGGCCACTGTCATGAGCCCGCTTCCGGTGCGGATGGGACACCGTCGCCGACCCCCGGGCGGCGGTGTCCTGTGAGTGTCTTGCCCTGCCGCCTTCTTTTTCCATCAGTGGCAGAGAAACTTGGGGCTACTTCATTTTATTTCTTTTTTTTTGGGGGGGGGGGGGGGGGTTTGGAAAGAGCTTCGTCCAGTCATTCGTCTTTTTTATTATTCCATCAATGTTTTCCTCCCTTTCGTGAGAGTTTCTTTCTGTAAGATAGTGGGTGGTGGTGAGGGAGTGACGGAATCCACGACTAGGGGGGTTTATTTTTCCATTAGCGAGAAGCTGAGTCATGGCGCAAATTTCTGTCTTTCTTTCAGTTTTTTTTTGCTGAGTCTAGACGTGTAAGGGTTCGCTCGAAAGTTTGGCAAGTCTTGCTCTTTTTGATCAACAATGCAATCTACATTTTCGGAAAAAGTTCTTGGATCATTTACTCACCACCAATAATCTTATTTTATTTTCGCACGTAGGTTGAAATGGATATGCTGAAGTACAGAATGTTGCGAAAAGAAAAAGCTAAATTACTTCGGGGAGAGATTTATTCGCATTTCTTATGAATTTTCAGGCAATTGTACTCAATAACATATTCTTAATGAATCTTTCCCATGCATGAAAAGTGTGCATAGATTGAAGAATTTCCTGAGCTCGTCCATGTTATCGTTCTTGATGCTTATAATCAAGGTTACCCTATACTGTAATGTCAATTGGCTAACAAGCGGTTCTTAAATCAGGGCATAGAAACTTGAATCCAAGGCTTTGAAAAAACTTTTGAATTATCCCCTGTGTGTTCGATTGTCTAGGAGGCCCTTGAGAAAAGATGGAGTTTTTTTCCGTGAGTAATTGAGATCACTATCTTAATGCGGCCCCGCTTTTTTTATTCTGCTGTTTAAAGGTCCGAGTGTTGGTCATTCTCTTCTTCCCCTAAGCTTGTCCGTGTGAGTCCTTGAGGGGCAAATCGTTGAGGTTCTACTTGTAAAATTTGCACAGTAATGTTGACAAATCCCTGGGGAAGTTGACCTTTTGCAGTCGCTTCAAACCGAAATTCGTTACGAATTTATTAAATTGGAAGGAATGGTTCGCAATTTTTTGTCAGTACGTTGAAGTTGAGTTGGTTGTATGGAATTTCTTGGACAGAATCCCACAAACCGCCGTTGTGAAAATCCTCTAGATGTGAAAGAAATGTGCATTTACTTGCATCTGGCTTTCTTCGAATTCATCCCTGACGGGGGTCAATTCTTGCTCACCAATCGTATTCTTTATATTCTTCATCATTAATATGGAAAACCAGGTTCAGGGCATTATTTTTCATTTAACGTGGTTTTCAGATCGAGAACATGGTCACCGTGAAGTTTTTCTGTCTTTGGATGCATAGGATGGCAGTGTTGCCCCTCGCGTCTTTATAAAACGTGAAACTCTACTTTTTACAATGCAAATGATTTTCTTTACTGTTATTAAATGCATTTTTAACTCGTGCTGAACGCCACTGGATAAAAAAAAATTAGGCGAAGGTGGAGGATATACTGAATGAATTTTGCTCAGGTCCGCCTCAATTCATGAACCAATCCTCGAAGATTACGTCGAATCGGGTTAATGGCGAGTCTTTCAGACCTTTTCGCCAAATCAACGCGTATTTATTCAAAATATGTTTCCGGGTGTAAAGTTGCTTTTCTAAAAATCGATGAAATTCTGAGTAATAACATTCTTTTCGTCGCTTTTTTTTCGCTTTGACACAGAAGCAGTCAACACGCGTCGAAAAAGTCCAAGAAGAGCAAGAAACACCGTCGACGCAGCAAGTCTCCGTCGCCGCTGGGCGCGTTGCTGAGCCCGCTGACGACGACCTCGTCATCGACGTCCGCCCTGTCCCCGGGCGCCCTGTCGAGCAGCTCATCGAGAGACGGGCTCGTGTCGCCGGGCGCCACAGCAGACGCCAACAACCTCGTCGAGGGCGCCTCGACCAAACCCGGCCGCCGATACTTGTCGTGTCCGGCCGCAGTGCCCATCGCGCTCCTCAAGAAACTCATCCGTAACAAGTACCAGCTGTCGCAACACGAGTACTTTGTGAGTATTCCTTATCCTTTGCTCGTCTACTTCCTCTCCCCCATTTTCTCTTTCACTTTTTTATTTTTGGTATTTTGTTGAAGAGTCTTGGTACTGCCTGGACATTCCGCGCGGCTAATCGCGCGAGAGTCGCTGCTCGGTTTAAGCATGTGGTTCCGTTTGTTTCCTGTCGCAATTAAGCGAGACGCGTGGAATGTTCGCTGCGAAAATTCATCACCCCGCGTCCTTTTCATTTGTTCTTTGAGGTTTCCGGGAGATGCTTATGAGAGATGGTTCATTTGTTTTCAGCCTCAGCTCTTCGCACCACCGGTGGTACCGTAAATCATCGCCTTTTCATTATTATCCGGCAATCGATTTTTTTTTCGAAGAAGAGAAAATGATCTTTACAAAAATCGTTGTCTAATGTGCAATCTCATTCGATTTATTACACAGTTCAGAATAATTCCTTGAATTAGGCAAAGATTATATTGTACTGTACTGCACTGAAGTGTTCCCAAATGAGGAGGTATTGTACAGTACGTATCTTCAATCGTTTCCATAATTTATCCTTTCCTGCTTATGGCGATTCGTCGCAAAAACTCAAGAACTTTTACTCTTACAATAGAGCTGATTATTCTTTGGATTATATCACGGATATTTGAATGACAGTATGCATAAACAGGGAACTTTAATCAGATGGATACGTTTATCACCATGTTCCGACTTAACTAGTCTTAAAAACTAGAATTGTTTACAAGTCATTATCCATATTGGGACCATTAATCGACCAAAGGAAAATAAGTGAGCGAATATGTAAAATCTGCGGTGTTTCTTCTCAATTTTTTTAAAATTGGCATCGAAGGTCAGACAATTTGAGTTCTTATGTATTTGCAACGTAAAATCTGTAGTACGAAGTGTCGCTTTCGCAACCCATTGGTAGTGATAGTGAAAGCAGAAAATCATTATTCATCGCCTGCCGAGAGGGGAAAATCCAATCGGAGAACATTTTGAAGAATGAAATAGGAAAATAAATTTAGAACCGTGTAAATAAAAATGGAACCGATCCCATTAGCGATTCAGGCAATCACGTCGCAATTGCAGTGAGGTGACTGATGGATTGCTGTGACGGAATCAACGACTGCTCGATGATCGCAGAGAAGCACGCACGAATGTCTGATACATATGCGGAATTTAGTACAGTATATAATCCCGAATGAGAGAATTATTAGCAATAAAGGCAGGTTGAGAGGAAATGAGACAGGAAATTTCTCTGTTTTTCTGTGTGCTAATTTTCAGGGGTCGCGAAGACCTTCGGTATTTATTCATGTTACGATACTCCAGTGTTAATAAACCAACTTATAAACCAGTCAATAAACCAACTATTTCTGTCATTAGCAGTTTTAGGGCACACCCATTCGAATCCCGATTCCTGTTCGAAGGGTTTGAGAATATAAAGGTCATAACGGCAGCATATTTAGAATCATGATATTTGCGAGCATTTATTATGTAGATTAATCATAGGTGTACAGTATTTTATAAAATTCGCCGCAGTAAAGTAAAGGCAGCGTTTGTTTGCCCTGAATGTGGCGTCTGTTTTTCAACCCGGCTAGTCGAAGTTATACTTTTTTCAACGTGAAATGAAAATAATCCGTAAAATTTCTAGCATTTGCGTCGTTTCTCGTCGTTGTGTTTCTTCGCCTCATTGGAGGATGGAAGACGATAATCTATCCGAACGTCGACGGCGTCGTGGAACACTAAAAAAAAAATTTGACTGCCGCAATTACGCACGATCGAGTAGTAGTGGTGGTAGTGGCTAGTGAGGGATGGGGGAAAAACGCCGCGAGGCAATTTTCGGAATCGTGACCGCGGAAGCGAGCAAGGGAGAACAAATTTTGGATGATGGGGTTTCGTGGTGTGTGCATGTTCTTTCTGCTCGTAAGTATGCCGGGGTGGGGAGAACAGACTGTGGGGGGAAGGAATGGAGAATGGGAGGACGGTTAAAATGCTTTTTTTTTTTTTTTTTTAATAAAAATATCAAATGATAAATAAATAGTGTGGAGAAGAGAAAATACCACGGGAGAGGGCAGAATTTTCACGAATGTGGCCGGGGCATTTTCAGGATGTTATCGCGAAGCGAGCAGCGAGGAAAGAAAGAAAAAAAAAGAAGAAGCCTGGTGCGTTTGTTGCGGGGTTGAGTCGCGGTGACCCGCCGGCCGAACGAGGTCGGGTTGCTTAATGCGCCCGAGCAAAGGTCGGGAGGGAATGGAAGGAAGCAAAAGAAGAAATCCGTTGTTTTCTTTTTTTATTTATTCCGCGGGGTTGAGCTGCATGATGTGCCCTGCCTGGCATTATGGATCACGGAGTTGACTCTTGCGTCCGGCTTCCTGGGTCGTCCCCGAAATCCGCCTCTTCAACTCGGATCGATCAGTCATCTCAGCGCCTTCTAATATTGGTCAGACGTCACGCTCTCAACTTTTAATAACGTAGTCGTGTTTTTGAAACGAGTTGAAACGGGAAAGGAACCAGTGACGGAATCGAGAAGACTCAAAAAATGGGCCTCGCTAGGGAGAACTATTGAGTTCGATATTATTTTTATCGAATCATTTTAGGTAGAGTTTGCAGTGCCAATATTGCTCACCCCCTGAGAATGCGGCCATGATTTACGCCGTGGAAATGCGCGCTGATATTTGTTGAAATGCGTTCTCTTTTTTTTTCTCGCATAATCCCTGCTTTGTTAAGAGGCGCCTTCGTGATCCTGTGTGGGAATCCACCAGCGTTGATTTCCCAAAGAATATCAACAAACTTTCAGGAGCTCTGCTGATCTTTCTGGGTTCGCTGCAGGAAAGAGCTAAACACAGTCGTTGTATTTTAACCGTAAGGTACTGAGCATTGTTTCGAACCGTAGTTGTCGGTGCCCTTTTCTCGTAACACTTATTTTAACCCTGAAGTGCAGAACAAGTCTAATGTTTGGCTGGGTTTCCCTGTAGTGATTTCATCAAAGAACGAACACTTCTGATCGTTATTAATGAACGCTCGGACATCTACGATTTTTTACTTGTACCGTATTAGTTTTGTCAGTCTTGGGCTTCTCTTGTTCGATGGGACGTGACCTGGAGGTAGATTTAATTTTCATGCATTACCAGCAGTATTGATGGATTTCAGCCCATTGTTCTCTGCTTGAAGTGCCTTTTCGTAGATTTTCAGCCACTCGAATTGCGATAAAATATTTGACAAAACTTACAAGTGACTATGTTCTAGATCTTGCGCCCATGTTTCGAAAACAAAACGTTCTAAGAGCCTGGAAATTGAGTGTTATTGATACTAAATATGAGGGCGGCAACCCTAAAATGTCAAGAAATGTGTAAGACGTTGAGTTGGTAATGAAGAAAGTTGGCAACAAGAGAAACTCAGGCCTATTGTGAGTCTTGTGTAAGATTGATCCCATAGTTCTTCGGAGGATTCTTGTACAAAAGCATGTGTACTCAAAATAATTTTATCCAAGGCTTCATTCTGAAACATTTGAACCGTCCTTGTAATTAGAAACTGTGCCTCGAGACATGACGTGAGCTTTGATCATTTGTAAACAATCTTCGGAACCACATCCCCGGTAGATATGGTCAGATTTGAAGTCATGTCCCAGTTATTTTGGGTCATACGTTTTACGATTATTGGACCCAAAATGGTGGTGATTTTAGTGTGGGAAGGATGTCTTCTATCAGGGATACAACTCATAAAAGTGTGCTTTACCTTCGGGCACAACAGTGTTCCTTCTTCTAAAAGTTCCCTTGTGCTTCAAAGCAATTTTAAAAAGCTGGTTCATTTTCTTTGGTAATTTTCGTTCGGGGTCTGATTTGTGTAACGAACATGGCACGAATCAAGGCAAGGCTTTTATGCGATGGCGTACGATGTACTGACGAATGTTTATGGGGGTTAGAAGTTTTCGAGTCAGTTTTTTTTTTCCTTTTTTCAACTTTTATTGATAATTACCTTTTACATTATGATGAATCTCTTCATTAGCGTGTTAATTCAGTAAAAGTCTCATTCTGGAAGTTCCTAGTTTTGTTTTCCTCCAATTTTTCTCTCACTGGTGGCTAAGATTTCTTGCATAAAGATAACACTTGTTTTGTTTTTTTCAATGTTAAAATTATGAAGCATCGCCTGAAGATCTCATGTTTCCGAGACGAAAGAACTAATTTAGTCAGGAAAACTTTTTTCGATCAGAAAGCATCAACGTAGATCAGTTCAAACTCTTTCTTGAACTTCATGAAACTTCGAAAAAGTCGTGAACGAATTACTGTGGACAGTATCAGGTTTCCGCAGTGGGTTAGTTATTGCGGGCGAAGCGTATTTCGTGCGAGTCCTCACGAGAAACCAGGGAGAAATTTCCCGGACAAGTACGTTCGGGGACAATTTGTCTTAATTATGCCCGTGTATAGCGGCCTGTCGTGCTAATTAACGCTGCGGGTTCGGTTCGATTGTGCTTCCCGGGGCTTGTTGATGGGTGGGCGTGACACCCGCGGTTGCTTTCATTTCATTTCTTTTTTTTTCTTACTTATTCATAAGTTCCACTGAATTGCATGCTAGTTCCTACACAAGCGGACTCCTTTTTACGTGCATAACGATTCCCCGGGGACAAAAAAAAGTAATTCGTTTTACAGAAAATATCGTCGTGAAAGAACTGCTGAGGCACTAATTGAATGTTTTCTGAGACGATTAAAAATACTCGTCGCATGAACATATTATTAAAAATAATGTGTCTGCGAAGGAACGAAGCATTATTTTCGGCTTAATTCGCACTGCAAAGAACCTCAATTATTCCTGTAAGTTATTTTGTCAGCCTTGAAGTTTCCAGCAGTCGATGACTGCTTTCAAGTCTCGGAAATCCACTCGAAATGTTTGTTGAATTTTAATTTTTTGTGAAAATTCGAGTAATGAAGCTTTAAACATGACCCTGCCTAAACCAGAGGCGCAGTTCAAAAACTAAACATGGTTTCTGGCCGTGAAATGTATTTCTCGATTGAACCCAGGAAAGAATTCATGCGGAAAAGAGATTGTCTTCGCTTCAGCGATCATAGGGGGGGGGGGGGGATGCAATCGTTTGTTCCTTCTGCGAAATGTGACGCACAATCGCTTGCCTCTTCGCCGGAGGGCGTTGTTTGCGCGGCGGACCGGGGCTCCTGCAGAAAGCCATGCCTACTGTTCGGCCAAGGCACGGAAATGAATGCAAAAAGAAAGAATACGATTTCACTGTGGCTGCGAGGAACAAGAAAGAGAAATTTTTTTTTGCGAATGTTGAGGTGGTGGGGCGAGAGAAGGATGATTTCGCGGACCCGCCTGGCGCGCGTGGGAAACCTTGGAAGACGCGCGCGCGTGGGAAATCGAATCGGGACTGTTTTCTGCTCGTATTATTTTATTTCTATTCTCCGGAAATTGACCAGAAAGTGGGGAGGGGGGGGCGATAGGGACTTGGTGGTTGTGGTGGTCGTTGTTAAGATCCGTGCCTCATTAAAAAACCCCCGGGGTTGTTACATGTGCCAGGTGGGCGTGAGCAGGTAGCTGAGGAGACGCCAACCGGGACGACATGTGGGCCCGAGCCCAGCTTCCAACCTTCCTCTTTTTCCGTTCTTCCCTCAACATTTTTTTTGGGGGTTCCGTGTCACGGAGGTGTATAAAAAACGCGTTTTCTGACTCCTCTTGATGCGAGATTGGATGTGCGAGCTGTTACAAGACCGCTTTCGCACCGATAGTTGATCGGTTGGTGCCGGAATTCTTGAAAATACTGCTGCGATACGACTTTAAAAAATCGAAAACTCCAGCTTTCTTCGTCTTCTGGTGATGATACAGTGCTTTCAACCATTTTCCAAAGAATACCTTTAATAATTTGATGAAAAAAATGAAGACCTAGTCGTCGAATACAGTACATGTACTTGAAAACCTAGCACTACTCCAAAGAAACCTTTTGGAATAAAATCGTACCCAAGAATATTTCTTTCTTTCTATCCACAATTCCTTGTGAAGACCTTCGCCTTGATTTTCGAATTTCCCGTTGCTCTTATCCTCCCACCTTTTTGAAAAGTTTTGCCAGTTGTGTCAGACGTAATAATTTCTAAAAACAATAAGCGAATTAATTCCTGAGTTCAGTTGATTTTTTTTTCTAAAAAAATGAGAAGTCCCGTAATAATTAGTACTGTTCTAAATGCCGGTAGGGGGTTAATGATGAAAGGCCGGTACTACTTCTGTGAGAGATACGAGTTGATGAGTTTGGATTTATCAAGGTTGGTTAGATCACGTTCCAAATTTTGTTCGCCCGTACTGTACACTACTTTTTATTTTTTTCTGAGCTTGAAGGATGCATGAGATAATTATTGAATGAATGAACAGAACAGAACACTTCATTTGCCGCTTTTCAGCGTTCACAAGGTTCAATCAAGATTTTCACATCCAAACCCCGATAAGGGTTATTTGTTTTGAAAAAGTAAAATTAGAATACTGTAATTCAACGATGTTTTCAGTACCCCGCATCCATAAGGCGGAGGTTTTTTTTTTAAATCGATCAGTCAGATATTCTAGGAACTCAAATTGTAATTATTTTGGCGTTGCGGTGTGAACGCGTAATGAGTTGTTTTCTTTTCGACGAGGTGGGCTGCTCAATGAGGCACGCGTGGCAGACCACTTGAGAGTGTTCTCACCTGTTGAGGACCATGATGTGGAGAGAGACGGGGGGAAAAAAAGAAGAGGAGGCTGGAGTTATTGGGGTAATTGCTTGTCATTGCGGCTTTTAGAAGCCTGGCGAATAATTTGATCGGAGATACGTTTGAGGGGCACTTTTTGCCGAAAGAACGAACGACGTCGCCGGGTGATTAACTTTTTCCCCTCGCCATCGGGTTCGTCCCCTTGAGCCTGAATTTCGCTTTTTTTCCCCTGTCTTCCGTTCGTTTCTGCTCAACATTCCAACCTTTTTCTTTTAACTTTTTTTTCTTTGGTCAAGAAATTCATTGTGTTTAGTTTTGAAACCTGATGATTTTTTTGGATAGGCCAAATTCTAATTTTCGGCTGCCATTTGAAAAAAATAATTTTGGTCGGAAGAAGTGCAGTATTGAGTTTCGGGGGGGGGGGTTGTCTGATAGAACGAATATACGCATTATTTGTTTTTTGTCGATTTGATTTCATGGACTTGGCCAAAAATGTGTGCTGTACTGAAATAGCTAGTCCAAAAGCCGTGAATATTGCTGGAGAAAATGTTCGTAGGTGCTTGCCCCAATGAACTGTCTTATTCTTCCGTTACTTTATCTCTTTTTTTTTTTCTACTCCAGGTCAAGAATATACTGCGAATTTTTATTCTGGTGGAAATTTTATTCTTGTAGCGGGAATATTTTTGACGGTTCAAGTAAACGCGTCCGAATATAGAAGGAAAGATCCGACAGCGTGAGTTGCATAAAGACTTAATTTCTTTGCCAATAAAGGGCCACACGCGGGACTGAAAAAGGCAATTTTTCTCGCGTTCTCGAATGAGTGTTGACAAGAAGAAATATGGTTTTTCTTTTTTGATGAACGCCCGAAAAGGGGACTGGTTTTATTGGACCCGAGGCTGTTCTTTCCGCGTTCATCGCGTTTTCGTCAATATTACCTTCACGTCACGTCCAGATGTTTTCCCCCTCAATATTCGCCCGAGAATTGTTTTTGTGCGGCTCTACTATTTCCCTTCGATATTTGCTCGCGAAAGCCGGTTAAACATAGCCCTCCTTATGAATAGTGTATTTAAAAAAAAAAGTCAAATTTGTAGCCAGTGCCTCTGGAGCACTGCACTTCCCTGTTGGAGGGTTGGGACTCCAGGGCAACAACACAAACCAGGAAGGAAGATGATGACGATGATCGCAAGAATTAAAAGGGGCGAAGGAAGGAGGGATAGGAAAAATAGCTTAAAGTAGAGAGAGAAAGAAAAAGAGATCTAGAAGAGGATCCGAGACACAACAAGTCACGCGATGTTGCATGCCGGACACAGTTGGGTTCAGAGCGAAAAAGCTCAGCGAGGAATGCTCTCTCTCTCTCCCCGAACCCAGGGCGCATCGGGTCCGGGTTCTGGGTAGAACACATACCCGAGACTGTCACGACGACGTCGACGAGAATGACGACAACAAGATCTGAAAGATGAGCTCGGGCTGCCACCCCATTCCACATACTTCGCCTTGCGTCCTCGTCGGTCGCATAACAAGGGCGAGGGGAAATGAATATCCGAAGAGAGATAACGGAATTGGGCAGACCCGGTGTCTCATTTGTGGGCAACCCGTGCATAAAGGCGGCCGACTGGGTGACTGGGGGTGAAACACGGGGGGGGGGGGGGGGGGGGGGGGGGGCGGGGGNGTGGGGAGGGGGGGGGGCGGGCTTGGTGTGGGGTTCTGCTGCACGTTTTCGCTTTTAGCGAGATCTGATGACGAATTGATGACAGCTGCGCTGGGATTCAATCCCATGGTTTCTTATTCAACCCCCAATTTTTGCAATGTGAAGCCGAAGCCGACAATTCTCGAGAGTGGGTTTGTTTAAAACTAGATGAATTTATCATTACGGTAATTTACCTGACGGCATTCCTTGGATTTTCGATGTACATTCATTGTAATTATCCCACTTTCACTACGATTATGTTTTTCAAGTACTGTATAGTTAGTAATTTTCAGATGTCGCTGTCTTGAAGATCTCCCCAAAAATACCACCACGAAACGTCCAACTCGAAAATTCAGATTTTAACTTATGTACGGTACTACTGTACACGTGTTTCCCTTTTTATCTGGAAAAGAATACATTTCTTGTTGATGAAATATTTTTTATGGAGAGTAATATTGCGAAACCATCTCATTTTCGGAGACGCGCGGTGAAACATAACGCATCGAAATTTGAAAGTGAAATGGAACAACTGCCGGGAGATTGCAGGTACTTGACTAGTCCAACAACGAAAAGTAAAAGAATCGATAATGATAGTACAAAACTGTGGTTCACAAAATTTTCCACGTGAACCTTGTGAATAGCTCCGCAATTTTACTGTTAATGCATTTTTATTTCTTGTGCAGTAGTCCGTATTTTCAGAGAGATGGAGTATGGAGTAATAAGATGTTGATTGTTTCTCGTTTTAATGGCCTTTAATCTCAACAAATCATGCTACAATTTCGAGAAAAATTGCGTGCCAACTCGTTCAACGAATGGCTTGCGATACAAAATTTGGGAAAATGAAATGATCAGAGAATGGAGTTACGATCGTTGTTGCCTTCACTTTTTTTTCTGAGTTTAAAGCTGAATGAAACTGAATTATTCATCTCTCTCAAAATTGGCTGCGTATCAATCGCATGCGTTCGTTTTCAGATTTAAGAAAAAGCAGGCTCGTCGAGGATCGTTATTGCCATCTCATTCCGATTCCTTGGATGCATTTCTATTCCAAGCTCTTTCCAATGAGCAAAAGGGAAAAGGAGATGAGGGAAGAACCGAACTGTTTCCTGTAATTCATCGTTACGATGACCCGAGCAATCGCACCCTGTTTTTCCCTTATAACGGTCCATTGTTCCACGAAGCCGGAGGGAATGGTTTCCGTGGAGTATTGAAATTTTCTTTCCCGATTGAAATTGATTACAAACTCACGACTTTGTTTCAGAACTTATAATTGTCCTCCAGCTGATTGCATTTTAATAACCAGAGATCATCAGATTTCCGCGTGTTTCAAGAATAATTACGAGCTGCGCTGCGTTAACTCTGCGTTTTTTTTTCTTCGATTAAATTCCGAATTTTATTTTTTTGGAAAGATTTTAACGTCTCGCGAACAAGTACGCATAGTTGTGTATTCCTTTTGTGTTGTTGTTTTTTTAAATTCAATAATATTTCCGTTTTTTGTCGATTGTCTTCGACCTCGTCGAATTTCGGGAAAAGGGGCTGAATTGCCTCAATTCATGAGTTTCGAGGCCAACTTTCAAATTTCCGCGTTGAAAAAATTGCTGACGAATTATTCCTTTTCGTTTTCATGCATTTCACTCATTATTTATTTCCATTTTCTGTGTTCCGCAGGTGGATGTGTTTTACCAGGACGAACGTTTGTCCGACGACCTGACGCTGATGGATATCGCCGCTGCGCACGCGTGGAAGCGGGTGAGTTTTAATCAACGTTTCGAGTCGTTTTTGAAAAATAAGTAAGATAAAATAAAAGTTTTTCTCTTAGCTTCATTCGCGTCGAATTATTAATTTCCTCGATTCTCGGCTGGTGAAAGAACAAGTGCGGCGCGGAATAGCAAAAAAGAAAAGAAAGCACCGATACTTTTTTTTTGCGGTTTTCTTGTGTACTGGAATTCGCGTGGATCGGCACGCACTAAAAAATAATTCCCCTTTTTCGCACGGATTTTATGAGAGAATATTGCAGTAAAAGTCTGAAGTTGTCAACTGAAGATTAATTGAATGATGTGGATCCAGTGAAAATCTTGGGAAGCGTTGCGAATTATCCGTGATATTTCATTGGCTTGATCCATTATTAATGTTGAATTGGAATTCTATGAATATATGAAAGAAACAGAGTGCGGTTAAAACGGATTTCTTTACACTGAATGATGAGCTGATACACAAGCATTATAGAGAGAACGGGATCCACTCGTGGCAATTAATTCGGTAATGTTTACATTATAGATTTCATAAAGATAGGCAGTACAATACAAATTAAATTGATTATCTGGGCGTTGATTGGGCATGAATTTGGTCAACAATACCGAAACAAGCGTTTTCACAGGAAACAGATGGCCTGCTTCTGAGCCGCTTCATTCTTCTCACATCACCTTGAAATTTAAATGGAACCTGGTGGAAGGATTTACTAGAGGAAGATGAGAAATATGAAAAGTGAAAATATTCCCGATTGCTTCGAAGTCGCATCTCAATCTTTTGAGAAATATTCAAAGGCGTACAATACATGGCACATCGGGATCATCTTTTTTTTACTGTTTAATCGAGGTTCCACAGTTTTAGAAGCAAAGAAAAAAATCGCCGCATCTTGCTGAAGCCTTTCATCTTCTCTGAAACTATGCTTAAAAAAAAGGGGGGATCAGTAGTGTTTCTGAAATACTTCTTGGATGATGCAATACTTCTTCGAAGTTGCATCTCAAACTTTTTGAGGAATATTCAATGGCGTATAATACATGGCACATCGGGACCAGTTTTTTCTCTCCCTGTTTAATCGAGGTTCCACGGTTTTTTTTTTTTATTCGCCGTGTCTTGCTGAAGCCTTTCATCTTCTCTGAAACTATCCTCTGAAAAAAAGGGGGGATCAGTAGTGTTGCTGAAATACTTCTCGGATGATGCGATTTATTAGCCAGGAGGAATAGTTTGTTGTTGTGAAAAATCGCTCGGGTGATATAATTTTGGTGAGGTGATGTAGGCTCGTTGGGCGGGCCGAGCATCTTTCTCCGTGTCTCGCACACACACACACACACACACACATGCACGCGCGTGTGTGGATATTGATTACGAGCGTGTTGCATCTCGACAAGGCACCTTTTTGTTCCTCATTCTTCTTCTTCTTCCTCTCTTGCTTCTTCTTCTCTTATCTATTTTCATTCCTTTTTATTTTCTCGTAGTCTTCGCGTTGCCTTTTCTTTTTTCGCCTGTTGTTTTCTGTTGTGGAGGGAATGCGCGAAGCGGAAGAGACTGAGAATTTTTATTGTTCGCCCGCTGTTCGCGACGAGCCGAGAAGTGGGGTTCTGCGCGTGCGTGTCATTTCGCTGAGGCAATAGCCGAGATTCTTGCCATTCCTGGCTGAAAGACTCATTAAATTTGGGCCAAGCGTTGAGCTTTTTTTTTTTTTTTTTTAACCACAGCTGGAGAAAGATTCAGAATTTCTCAATCCGTTTTTGTTCCTTGGAAGCATTTGCCTCAACGGATGTTAGCTGAAACGTTTGAGTTCAAGACTCAGTTGATTCTCAAGTCTTCCGACCAGAAGTTAACTTTTTTTTTTGCGCTGATTAAAATTTAGAGGATTGGTGCGACAGTTCGTCGGTTCGTTACTTTGAACCCGTTCATTACCCGAGCCACCAAGAAGAGAGCAATGGATTATTTTTTCATGTAATTGAGCAAGTGCGTGGATACTACCATGTCGAATCCCGGGGTTAATTGTAAAATCGATGGACACGTTGAACTTGTTTGTAAAGACAATTTTTTCGAAGATAATAAACCCGACATGTCGGAAGAGCTGCTTTCTAATCACGAGGAATGGGTCGGAAAGCTTGGTGACTTTCAAAATAAATTGACAAATTTAATTGCGGCAACGTTGAGCTTCGAAATCAATGGTAGCCGCGAAAATTGCCCGACGGGATAGAAAGCGATATTGAAAAAAAAGAGCAATTTTTGGCACATCAAACCTGGAGTTTTTGAGCGAAGCAGAAGCGTGTTTCACTTCCGGTAAATTTAGAACTTGTCATCACGAGTTGTATTTATGAAATAAAGCCGGACCTTTCATGAAGAGTTCAGAGGTGTTCATTTTGTCCAGGAGAGAGAGAGAGCTTCAACTGTTCTGCTTTTCCTTGAGAACCTGTGGTTCTTTTCGGACATATTTTTTTCATCCTGGCTCGCACGTGGAACAGCAGTTAATGGGAAGATGAGGGAAGGAAAAATCATTGATCAAAAATCGCGCGTGGTGGAATGCTGGAGATCGATACTTTTTTTTTTCCTTTCCTTCCTTTATTTCTGTCCATCTCTCTTCGTTTTCTACCTGCCGCGGGCGGCGTTATTTGTGAAAAGAGGCGGTCGTCGTAATTGCCGCCCTCGAGAGAAGAAAGACCTCGTTCCTCCGCGGTCCCTGGGCATTTTTCCAGCAATCATGATCGCACACTCACGCACCTACTACTGCTTGCTTTTGTTTTCTTTTTTTGTGTTTCTCAGCCCCCCCCCCCCCCCCCCCCCCCCCCCCTCCTCCTCAAATCAAAATTTTCTGCGCATTTTTTATGTGCCATTCCATTTTTCTTTCTTATCTTTCCCATGTTTTTTTTCTCGTGGAGCCGGAAAATCGAATATTGAATACTGCGGAATGATGGGCCCGTGTCGCAACTTTTCGAGATGCAAAGCGATGAATTGTTGGCCACCCCGGCGATTTCTTCCGCGGTTATGATTTCCAACGCTTGTATTTCCCGAAATCTTCTTGTCACTGAAACCTTATATTCTATGTTCTAAATGCTCGGAGTTCCCGCGGAGAATGTGATGAGAAAATTGAATGAAAGAGAAATGAATGCCGGGTTTAAGCGTCGGGGCGCCAGCTTGAGCTCTTGCGAGAGGTCAAATAATTTTTCGAGGGTGAATAATTTATTCAGAAATTAGAGCGTGCGATAATATTATATTAGGAAGCCATTTCTATCAGCATCAGAAAGCCAACATAAGGGAGAAAAATTAAATCTTGATTTACGTTTCCCTTGGAAAATGGATCTGTGAAGCTTTTAAAACTACAGTACAATATACTGTAATGTAGTTATTTGAACGAACGATTTCCCTGTCGAAGTAATGTGAATTTGCGAGCATTGTCAATTTTTCGCGGGGAAACGCTTGATATCATTTTTTTTTAAATTCTGCAAACGAAGCACGTACTGTCCACACTTTCAAAGGTGCAAATGCACTTCAGTATGAAGATTCGGAATTTCATGTGGAATTCTACAAAACGAGTGTGATTTCAGAGAAGAAGAAAGCTTGAAGCTAATCAGTTATTTGGAGAATGATAATCCAATTTCATCAAATTTCCCAAAAACCTTACATAATTCTCAACTACCGTACGGTCAGAAACTTTTGATCAGTGTACAGTTATATGGAAAGAAGTCGTGTAAAATATCTCGGAAATCATGTAATAGCGTTTGAAATTGAATCTTGTGACTGTTGGACTTGAGGTTAAACGAAACCCTTTCTTCCTTGATTTCTTCCGCATTTCCTAGGATGGACAGGCAAAGGCGTTCTTCTTCCAGATCCACCAGAAAGTCATTCACGGACGCAAGCGTCGGTCGGCGGAAACCGCGACGCTGAAAGAACAGTCGCTTCTCGTCCCCGCTCTTCCGTTCTCATCTCGCACCGATCCCAGCCAAAGCAGCAGCTCCACTACCAATAGTTCTGCAACTAGTACTGGTACCGGTACTGCTGCTGCGTCGTCCACGACTACCTCTTCCGCCGCCAGTGCGACGAATATTACCTGCAACGCGACGACAGCAACGACGACATCGTCGTCATTGCCAGCCAAAGACAAGGACTCCCCGAAACTCGACGTTCCGGAGTTGAAACGGTCTCCTTCGACGGCGGACCAACCGCCGGTGTTGTCACAGCCTGCTTTGCGCGACTCGGAATCAGATGCGAAAAAGTCGGTGGACTCAGACTCTTCGTCATCTTCGACGTCGTCAGCGGCGCTTCCGTGGCGTCCGAAGGCGCCGATCCGCCGATTCCCTCATGTGCAGTTTGGCGGCGGCAACAACAACAACAACAACAACACCAGCAGCAGTGTTGGTGGTGGTGGCGGCACTGGTCTGTCAAAGCCCGCGGCGGCGAAAGTGCCGACCATCATTCGCCCGATGCGAACGTCCAAGAACCCCAAACCGGCGAATTCTGCTGCACTCGCTGTTCGTCCCGGGGCGACAGTGATTGCCAATAAAAGCGGGCAGTTGCCCGTGCCAAAGAGACACCAACATCATCATCAGCAGCAAAATAATAATTCGACAGTGTTGCCGATGGTGCCGCGAGGTGGTGGTGCCAATGTTCAAAGTGCTGTCGTGAGGAAGCCGGCGCCGAAACCCGCGTTGTCGGCGACTATTACTCCGGTCTTGCCGATGGTGTCTAAAACGCCTGTGCCTCTGCAACCTCAACAACAACAGCAACAACAACAGCCTCAACAACAACAACAATCACAACAGCAGCAACAGCCGGTGTCCAAATCTCCAGTGGATAAAATGTCCGCTTTCGACTTGCTCATGCAAGTGAACAGCAAACCCACCTCTCCCGGGAAGCCGCAACCCGCAGCCATGTCGATCACTCCGCCGTCGACCCCGAAAGCCAGCGACCACCACCACCACCACCAATCTGCCATCACCGCCGCCCCCGCTGCCGCCAGTGCGAAGCCCCGCGAGGCGCTTAAACTCAAAATCTGTTCCGGTCCGGACAAGCGCGTCCGCGTCGAGCCAGTGTCGAGTAGTGCAAAGGTGGAGCAGCAACAACCACCCCCACAGCCGCCGCCGCCGCCGTCTCAAACCGCGTCGAGTGTGGCGGCAGGGATGGACAAACGACCAGAGTCGACGAAAACCAAACTGTCGCCGGCGTCTTTGCGCGCAGCACGCTCGGAAATGGAAGAAGCGGCGAGCAAAGCCTACGATTTCCCGGGGTCCCCGGAATCGTTGGCGTCCGAAGTGAACGAAACTGTGGAGAAGTTGCGGAAAGTGCGTTTGGCGCGACTCGCTGCGCATAGATTGCAACACGGTGGTGGCGGCTCGTCCGGCGGCAGCAGCAGTGGCGCCGTCAGCGGAGACAACGATTCCTCTGACGCAGCTTCGCGGTCCCCGCAGCCACTCGCGTTTTTGGACGAACCAGACCTGGAGGAAAATGAAGAACCCGAGCGGGACTCGGCGGAACCCGACGTCAACGAAACCCCGCAGGCAGCAGCAACGAAACCCACGTGTGAACCCAAGCCCGCGAAACCAGTGTTGTCGGTGTCAGAGAAGGTATCGTCGTCGACATCGCCGCCGCGGAGATTGGAAAAGGCCGATGCCGTGGTTCCGAGTTCTGCCGCATTTACTCTAGCATTGGCAGCGACAGTGACGAGTGGAGAATCTCTGAAACCGGTGGGAGTCGTGTCGCAAAAGCCGTCGGTTGTGCAACAGCAATCATCAACAGCACCGCCGGTTGTGGTGCCTCTGCTCGAGAAACCCGTCAGTGAGATTAAGAAGAAGCAGCAGGATGAAGAAAAGACGAAAGACGACGAAGGATCCTCGTCGTCGGCGGCAAAGTCGTCGTCAGACGCATCCGAGGCGCCCAAACCCTCTTCAGCCTTGGACCTGACGAGCAAATCCGGGACTGACGCCCCATCATCATCATCAGCAGCAACAACAACTACTACGACAACTGCAGCGTCGTCAGGGAAACAACAACAACAACAACAGCAACCTTTTGTGCTGATGAAGTCTCGAGTCATTCTCACGAATCTTTTTCGTGGCGAGAACGGCGAGAGTTGTGCTACACCGGCTGCCATCGCAGCTGCAACAGCAGCAGCGGCGGCGGCGTCGTCGTCGTCATCGTCAGCAGCTGCTGCAAAGAGTCCCGAACACGTCACCTCTGCTTCGGCGGCGGCAGCCGCAGCAGCCGCCGCCATAGCGCCGACCTTGTCTGAGAATTCGGTGACGATTACAGCGGTGCCAGGCCCGCGTCCGGCGCCCACGTCTCCGAATTTCGGCGGCCGACGGAAACCAAACGTGCAGTCTATCGCCGACAGTCTGCGTGCCAAGCAGACGCAGTTGCAAACATCGAGCAGCAGCGACAGGGAAAAGGCGTCGGTGACTCTCACACCCATCATGAAGCCGTCGACACCAACAACGATGGACGCCCCTTCGATGACGAAGGATTACGCGGCGGCGCCCAAGTTTGACGTAAATTCGCCCTTCTCTGTGAGTGCGTTGACTTCGCCGGAAAGGAAACCTAGGCCGCAGAAACCCGCGGGTCAAACTACGTCAGTGTCAGTGTCGATATCTTCATCATCTGCGCCGGCGTCTTCGACGTTGTCCTTCCCGACGTCAACGACGACAAGCGTGTCGGAAAGTGGTGGTGCGGCAGTGTCGTGTTCGCCGTTGCCACCGAGCATCGCGCGGAACGTGGTGATCCCGAGTGCGATCACGCTGACGAAAGCCAAAGAACGTGTGCCAACGCCGCCTCAAGGTGTCGTTGGTGGCGGCGGCAGCAATAAGGCGAAGCGGCCTGTGCCTGCACTGAACCCATACATCGCACCCGAGAAGAAGGCTCGAATGAGTCCGGATTTAATGGCGAGCATTCCGAAAGGGTTGCAAGTGTCACGGGCCGGCTCGGATTCGCCGCCGTTTTTCGCGGGTTTCCCCATTTCCGGTTCCTCGGTCTCGCTGAGTTTGGCGCCTCCGTCGTCGACCGGTGGTGGTAAACAGCAAGCCCCGAGACGAACGCCGCCCCTGGCCGATGCGCAGAACGGACTCGCGGCGGCATTTGGCCGCAGTGGACAAACGGCGCCGAAATTGCCGAGCAGCTTGACCATCATCAACAAGGCTGGGCCGACGTCGAGGGAAGCGGCGGCGGCAGCGGCGGCTCACGCAGCAGCTGTGGCAGCAGCCGCCCAACTCATGCCGATGGGACAACTCATGTCTGACGACCTGTACGCCAACCACCAGTTGCAACTGGAGCATTACGCACTCAACTCCTTCATGGCGGCTCAGCAACAACACCAACAACAACAGCAGCATCAACAACAACAGCAGCAGCAGCAGCAGCATCACCATCATCATCACCAACCGTCCTCGCAGTTTCGACAGAAGGACTCTGCCGGTTCGTTCATGACGACACCAGGTGGAGCCACAGTGACGAGCATCACCAAGTCGCAGAACATGGGAATCCGACAGATCCCGAATCCTGCCATGTTGAATAGACGCGTGGCTTGTAACCGGTTTGCTGCGCAACAACAGCAAGGAAATCGTGGTCGCGGCGGCGCCAATAACTCCACAACAACAACAGCAACAACAACAACGGGGCGATCCAAACAGCCGCCACCGCCGCTCACCCCGATGCCGGCGGTTGCCATGCAGGAGATGGAGAACCTCGCGCGGAAATTTGGCGGCTTCGACGCCCCTCACCTCGCCATGACCAACGGAAAGTGAATACCGAGAATGGAAATGGTAAAATCCCTCCCTGGGTCAAAAAATTCTTTTTGCGGGGGGGGTTTTGGGGGTAAAGGAAACCCCGCGCGGATTGTTTGATTTATGTGAATCTCGGGTCGCACGTATGCGGAATACAAAAAAAAAAAGAAAGCTCGTTAATTTTGTAATCGAAGCCGCTGTTTTTCCGGTAGTTGGCGATCAGGAGACACCGGAAATCGCGTGCGCTCGCGGGTTTGTTTTAATTTCATAGCAAAAAAATATATACGAGCCAAAAAAATACTTTTTTGGCAAACCAAAAAAAATGCCCGATATGTACCGTTCTTCCGCCAAATGTGTCCCCAAAGTTTTATGTGATGTGATTTTAGCAGCAAAAAAAAAAAAAAAACGATTATGCACGTGAAGGACAAGTTTATTTGCGAGAATCGAACTCTCGGCAGGTAATTTCGTGCGTTTTCCGGGGAAATGTGGGAGAAATAACTGGTCAAGAAAAAGAAAGAATAAAGTATCGACCATGTTCAGGATTTTAAAATCTCTCTTGTTCTCGAAGAAATGTAGAAGTGTAAAAGTGGGTGCTGCTTAAAATGTGTTCCTTTCCCTGCTTGAATTGTGTCTTTCTTTTTTTTTTTAACCTGAGCCCCCCATCAAGCAAGCAGCCAACACCTCGATCCCGTTATTTAAATGAAAGTTCAGTCTCGATCTGAGAGAATGTTCATGTATCGTAAGAGATAAACCTGAAGTTTTTTTGTTTTGTTTTTCTCTCCCGAGGCTCAATTACGTGTCGAAGTTTTCCTTCAGTTATTGAACGTTTTTGCTTTCCATACGCTTCGTACGGCCGAAAAATGTGAATCATTCCATGAAGTCCGAAACTGTTCATTTACGTGTTCTGGAATGACAATGATTTTTTTTTGTTGTTCGGGGATAAGAAGTACAGTGGTTAGAATATGTTGAAAGGTTGTTGCTTTTGTTAGTTGGACGTTTTTCACTCACGTAACATTAAACAGCTGTCGACCATTCTATCTTTTCACTAAGAAGAATTTAGCGTTTTTCCTCATTTTAAAAAGGATAAATAATCGCATTCTGAAGAACAAACTTGGATCAGCGGACACAAGTAGTATGCATTATTTTATTTTTTGAGACGACATTCAAGCGTTTGATCACGCGTTTGTTTTCATTTCGAATTGTTTCAATTTTGATGAATAAGGAGAGAAACGTTTCTTGAAACAATAACGCACTGGAATTGCGAGGGACGAATGACTGAAATTTGATCATGTAACAACAGTTCAAGTGTTGGTTCTTCTCCATGCTAAAAAATAAATAAAAACGATTAAGTATCTGTGATTCTTTTTTTTCATTTCCCCGCTAACTTTTTTTTTTATTACCACGTCGACTCTCTTTCAATTCAGTTTTTTTTTGCAATGGGTGCTTGAGGAAGCGGAATTTGCAAGAAGGAAAAAAGGGATTGCGAGAAGAAAAGCCGCGTTTTTCGGGGGGTGTGAGAGAGAGAAGGCAGTGAAAAGTCTTTATTTATGCCCCCACGCGCGTATTTTTGGCCACGAGGTGGGTGCGTAGAGCGGAAGCCAAACTCGTCGTCACCCGTGGTTTCTTTTCTTTTTTTCGGTCCTCGCGCATATATTTATCTGGAAAGGCAAGGATGGGGAGAGGGGAAGGGAGGGGGGGGGGGAAGAAATAAGATAAATAATATAAGGTATATGAAAAGCAAGAAAATTATTTTACCTTTTTTCTCCACTCTCTCACTTCCTACCGCGCGGATTTGCAGTGCGTCCTGGTTGTTTTTTTGTTTTTTTTTTTAATAAATTAAATCCAACTAAACTTTGGGCCCCCTCCCAACCCCACATTTTTTTTCATCTTTTTTTATATGAGGATAAATTTGTTGCGTTGTCGAGTCGAGAAAAGAAATTCTGCGTAAACCCGTTTCGCTTTGTTTGCGGGCTTTATTTCCTCGTTGTTTTTCTTCATTTTTCTCCGATTTGTGCTCGCTTTTCGTCGGCGTGTTTTCTGTTCGGCGAGAAAATTTCTTTCCTTCTTTTTTTTTACAATGGAGCGATGTGATTTGAAATTGCGCTTGCCGCGATTTCCTTGTTGGAAAGTGGTTTTTTTTGGATGTATTTGTTCTGTTCTTTTTTTCGGCGTGGAAAATTTGAAATGATGGTGTGAATGGTTTGAGGGTATCAAATGGAAATTCGTGTGCGATTGTTTGAGTGAGTGAATGACGGCGGCTTTGCTCTGTTTTTTTTTCTGGTTTGAATATGTGTTCGTTGCAGGGAAAGAAAAATGGAGGGAGGGAAGTTGAAGGAGTGTATTTCGGTGTTTTAGTTGTAGTTCTGAAGGAACGAACTCCTACGCTTGGGTTTCTTCTTGAGACATCATCGCTGAAATACACATGTCGGATTCCACAAACAAAATTGAGACTGTGTCGCAATTATTACTCCATTTGTTCAAGTACCGCGTGCTCTTGGCGTCTAGAATCTGACATGCACCCGACTTTTGAGTCCATCAACACTTCTGAATTTTCCACTGTTTCAGGAATAACCCTAGAGCAGTGCTTCCCAACCCGTGGCCCGCGGACCGGTGTTGGTCCGCAGAAGTTTTTTGCCTGTCTGCAAACATTTTTTTCAGCATAATACATTTTTCGAAATTAGGGATGAAGTTTATTGTTACAGTAATTGAAATTCTGGAAAGACAATGTCAGTTGAAACTATCTGATGCATAATAAAAGTTGGCTTTTCTCCTAGTGAAACTTCTGAAAAATGTTCACAACTTAAAAAGAATTATTTCTAGTAATCATTCTGAGAAACCCTTCTTTAAGTCCCTTTTTTTGATTGTTTAAAGACATTCAACTATAGCTGCTTAATCGGTTCTTCACATATTTTTTGTAAAAAAAAAAAAGCAGAAGCTTTTCAAAATCCTGTCTTAATGTATTTAAAGGAAAACTTTTTCAAGTCTGCAAAAATTTTTAAACTTTACTAATCTGCAGAAAATTTTTGAAATATTTGCTGTTCCGCAAAAAATTATAAAGAATTCGCTGATCCGCAGGTCGGGGAACACTGACCTGGAGTACATAGAAAATTTAATTTGGACCTGAATTGAACCTAATTGCAATTGCTCTTTGATTCTTGTTTTTGTTTCATCCTCTGTGATATTTCAACCGCTTGACTTATTTTCAATGAATTGCGCTCTGTAAAATTTGCTGAAGATTCCGGAAGAAACTCTCGTACGACATACACACCTGGTTGTTTGCTCATAATTAAAAAAAAAAACTGCATTCCAGTAAATACATGTCGTATTTACTTGAATATACATTTGTTATTCGTCAAGATGTTGAAAGAATCTGTGCTTCTGCGCATGATGCGAGCGTCCATGTTGAAATCAATTTCTTTGACAAACTTGTTCTCTCCGAGTACTTTTAACAGAGCCCAGGGTTGTAACTATTGTGCCCTTGAACTGAAAATGGTTGAAAGAATTTTCTTAATTCCGTTTTGAACCAATTTTTGAATCAATAGCTTTAAAGACTGTGTTGATCAGGGAAGATGAACCTGTAGCATTGAATTAAATATACACGCTGGTTTTCAAGCGAATTTTTCTTCTTGCAAAAATTTGCGTTTCATATTCGAGTAGATGCAGATACCAATTTTTCGCACAGATTTCCACACCAGAATGTGGATCTTCTGCATAAAAATGAAAGATATCTCCTCCTGAGTCACGATTGCGTGTTGTGGAGGTTTCGAAACCCAGTTACGGCTCGATCGTGAAACATGAGCGATTCGAGGAAGTCCTGACTCGCATATTACGTCTTCTTGTTTCTTCCTTTTTCTTTTTAGGTCGAATCGTCCACCATTTTTTCCTGAGAGATAAACTCAGAATTTTGCAATGAAAGGTGAACCAACTATGGAAATACAAATACCAAGGGGAAATGTTGATCGTGAGATTACACGTATCATAAACCTCAGATCATGCGTGATGTGAACGACATCCTTGGGTTGCTTTGGAAAAAATGGAGTTAGAATCACTTTTGCTAAATTTAATCGAACAATTTCAAATTTAAATCGAGGACATAAACAGTATATTCAACAGTCGAAATTAAAGTTGTTGGAAGGTTAAGTTCAAACTTTTTTCTCGTGTGACATCTGTTCATTTTGAAATCACAAAAAAATTTCAAGAGAAACAATATCACACGCGAGCCTGAGTTTGGTAAAAAACACGAGAATTTTACTGTGTAATATTGAAAATTGGAAGTGGTTTCTGTCAAGAGTGCGACTGATTTAACCTGGTCATAATGTCTGTCGTCAGTGTCAAAGGTCTGCAATCCCGGAAAAACGAGATCGAGTAAAATATAATAAAAAATTGTGGGCCATCAGAAATTGCAAAATAGTTTCGTAGATTAGCGAGAAGCTGGGAGAGAAACAAATACAATTTTAGACGGAATGCCATAACTTTGGGCTCATTTTTAGAAAATTAGCGTGGAACAAATGGATGCCTTTTTTACATTTTACAAATGGCAATCGAACATTTAAAGTTTCATTCGGAAAAATATGTGAGTTCGTCCGAAATAGGGTATGGTATAAATTTCGAATGGGTATTTTTAGCTTTATTTTGGATGAGCACGTAACGCCATACAGTAGATTGAATTTATTTCCAGATCATCATGAAGAGGCATTTGAAATGCAGTACTAACAGATGACTGCTAATGAACCGATCGAAATTCTTTTCTAGAAGTTTTTCAGAACTCAAAATAATTCTTGGATCTATGAGACCCTCCGAGTGTACTTTTTTGTTTTTTATATAAATTGTTAGTCAACATACTATGCTTTAGAACATGGCTTTCCACCTCTTTTTCAATCACAACTTTGAAGACTACGTGTATACAGAAATATACAAGCAACTCAGGTGAAGCACGTAGTATTTTAGGCTTATCTCATGATTTAGACATGTACAACTTGATTTCACATTTAACTTTCTCGTGTCATTCAGTCACACCTTCATTCAATTCTCCCAATGATATTCCTTCTTCAACTGTTGTTCATAATCTAAGCCTCAGCTTTGCCTTAGCTTGGATAGCACCTGACAAACATCAGATGTGAATAGTAGCGTCTAGACTCTTGAAGACCGAAGCTTTCATCACGTGGATCATACAAAATTGTCGATTGTTCGGCATAAAACTCAGGTGTATTTTCCCAACAAACAAAAAATAGGACCTACAACAGGGAATAATTCTGAATGAAAATTGTTTTCGGCAACCTGGTGCCACACACAATTGGATAAATTATTCGTTTTCAAGTTCACTTCACGAACTATGCCGGGTCGGATATGATTTCAACCCATTTCATGATCAATCGTCGGACGGCATTCTGCATGAAGCTTCTCTTTGGTTTCGCAGAAGGAAAAAAAAATGTTTAGGTTCTGGTTCATGGATAAATGAGGTTCTCATTTCGGCAGACCGGCGTCGGCTCCATGACCACAGATCTAAAAAGGTACTTCTCGTGTTTAATGTCAGTTTGAGCACCAAACACACACAGGGTGAGATTTTTGTCCGAATATCACCGACAATAGATTTATTCGTTTTCATTCTGCGCCCTTCTCATTTCCCGCGTGATCCTTCGCACAAAAGCATGGCAAGGCAAAAAAAAAACTTTTTATTCGCGAACGAAATCGAAAAAAGTCCCACGCAGGTAACGATCGTGGGAAAATCGGTGCCGCCCCCGGGGTGAACCCTTGTTGACACCCAGTTTCCGATCCCATTATCCGGTTTACACACGAAGCTCAGAAGTCGGTGCACGATTTTCAGAGCAACGCTGACTGCAAGGAAGATGGATTTTTTTCAAGAGGGAAGAATAAGAAGAAAATAAAAAATACAAGGGAAGAAACAAGACCGACTGCCTCAAATCCCCCCCCCCCCCCTTTCGAAAAATCGCGACCAAATAGCAGCAACGGGCGAAGGGAGTGCGAAGTCATTGGCAGCCCGCAGGGAAGCCCCAGGAAAAGGTTCTTGTGAAAGTCGTTTCACTCCTTTATTCTTTTGTGTCTGACTTGGGAAAAGGCTCAATTTAACTATGGCAGTCTGATTTGAATCTAGTATTAAAAAAAAACTGTTAAAAAATAAAACTTTCAACACCTTTGTTGGCGCGTCTCAAGTCAAATGACCACAGAACACATAACTTAGCCCAAGACTGACTGGAAATTCCCACACAATAATTGCAAAAAATGTTGAAGTCCCGAGATCAACTCAGTAAATTCCACAATCTCACATCAAAATATTGTGAACAGACTAAAAACAATAATACTTCAGCTGCTTGCTCAGGAACTCAATATTCAAGGTGCCAAACATGATTCTTAGCTTCACTTGACTTGAAATTGAATTTTTTTTTTTTACAAAATTTCCTTGTTGAAATGCCTGAACCTCCTCCCAAAGTTTCGTAATCAGGAAAAATCAGACTGGTGATGTAGAATCTTTTTTCGGAGGCTTCATTAGAAAAGGGAGATTGAATACTGTACAGTATAAAGACAAATTATGAAATAAAGATGTACTGTATATCAAGTTCAGCTTTAGAACATCCGATTTTGTGCTCTTTCGATATTGGCTGAGATTTCAAAAGTGAAATACGTGGAATTGTTGTGTGACTATGCTTTAGAACATTGAGTGGTAACGGTCACTGCTATTGATGCTTAGTACTATTTTTTATTGAAGACAGCCAGGTACTTGGAAAATAGGGAGGTGATTGCGAACTGAATTAACAAGATACAGTGCAGGCAAATTTTGTATATGTTTTTGAGTCTAGGAATGTGGTCTGATACGAATATTGTAGGTTAATTGATGAAAATTATTTTCTCACCTGATCACTGAAAGTGTCGTTTCTTGAAAGATGTCCAGCGTGCTGGAAATTGTTTAATCTCTTGTGAAGAGGGTCAAGATAATAACTTCATCTGTTTCATGGAACTTTTGATCTAAAACTTGGAAAATGCGCCTAAGGGAGGTTAGAGCCAAAAAAGCTTCGGGGTAGAAAGGCTAAAATTCATGAATTTTTAAAAGAAATTGGCAAGGGATTCAAAGGAAATTTGAATTAGGTTCAACTGGGCAAAGTCGGAACTGTGTAAAAAGCCAGCAGTTATATTTTTTATTATATTTTTCCAACAGTTCAGACCGAAAATCTCAATCGCCCTCTTCTTGCATTTCATGATCGATCGATCATCAAACGTCTCCCCGATAATCACAGAAGAACGCTCTTTGAAAGTAGAGCAGTAATTTTTTTGGCCGAGACGGTTCCTGCGAATGGTAATCTCGCAGTTGAAACGATTGCAATTTAAGCATTCGATAAATTATCGACCCGTTAATTCCACGATGAACCTGAGCACTCGATTCTGACTTACGAGAACGTGACGTGAGTGGAATCGGAACTGCGAGACAAATTGCAAATGTTTTTTTTTTTTGCGCTCTGGTTCTAACGAATTTTTCTTTTTTCAGATCACTTGAAAAATTCAGAGTAAAGGATTTTGATGAAGCGCATGAACTGAGAAATTAAAATCTGGAAGACGCATTGAGCAGTTGGAGCAGGAAGAATTGTTTTCGAGCCTCATATTTTTGTGCATTTTCGAAAATACAGTATCTCTCATTTCACTACGAATTTCAAATTTTCAGAATGACTTATTTACTCGCATGAAGTGAAAACTTCTGAGATCCCCACACAATACAAATCCAGTTCAACTAATCAAATTTGTTATTTCCACTACTTCGTGCAAGTGCAAGAAACGCATGCTTCTCAATTTTCTTTTTTACCAATACACACTGTACTGTGAGAGTGTCCAATGATTTCCTGCAGAAGAAAAAAGAAAGCTAAAAACAATATCCTGATTCATCCAGAAAAAAAATTGAGTGTTTCAGCTCATTCCTTTCATGACTGCTGTGGGTCTCAGCTAATAGACGATCAATTGAACTGGGAAATCCATCATTCGAAGTATCCATTTACTGAGTGACATTAAATTATAATGGCTGCGTATTACGAAGCAGGTACGTAGAAAAGTTATTCCACCCCACGTCCCTTTGAAAATTTCTTCATGTATCCCTGAATAATTCACGCAATGAAAAAGTCTTCACAACCGGAAATATGAGATAGCACGAGATCAGTGCTCAAAACATTCAAGAATACGCCATTGCAAAACGATTTCACCATTTTAGGCCATAATCCGGTGCAACTACGGGCCAAAATATTTTTTACACGGATCTGCGATCTATCGAAAAAAAAAGGCATTCTGAGTCCATTGAGCGAAAAATAATTAAGCGATGCGACCATTGTTCAGAGTACCAGTGTTCTGTATTTCACCCGTTATCCTCACAAATTTCTTAAAAATTCTGTAATGATTTTTGAAGTTTTCGCAAAAAACGTCCCATTTTTGGAGCTAAAGCTTTCTGAATTATGTGAGACCCCGAGATGCGGATGTAATTGGTGCATTAAGTGTCCCTAAATTGAAATTTCCCTAAGTCTAGTCTCATTTTTCCTTAGAATTACATTATATAATTTTTAATTTGTGTTTTATGTACAAAATACTCACCATAATTCCATGAAAATAGAAATTATCTCCCAATTTAAACCGATTCAATCAATGCATTTCAACACAATATGGACATTTGGGGACTTGAATACTGATACTGTACCTCTGTACAGAACATAGAAATGTTGGCATTCTCTGTAAAAATAACATTCAAGTGAAAAAAGAGAGAAGGAAGTCCCTCTATGCTGGAGGTAATTTATTTTTAATTAGCTAAATGGATGGTAAATTGGTGAGAGAAATGCCACCAATTTACAACTTTTCTTACATCAATAGGGTTGGAAATATATGTTTCTTGTAATTTGGCCAGAAATGTATTTGCAATTTTATCACATGCAGAATGTCCCTATGTAGAGTCAGTGTCCTCATGTTGGGCCTTTTTTTATTACTTTTTTATGGGAAAACAAGTGTCCCTATGTCGAATTGTCCGCAGGTTGAGGTCTCCGCATGTGGGGTTCTCACTGTATATTTTTGACGCAAAAAAAAAAGTTTGTGAATATTTCGCCGAAAGCAATCAATCCGACCTTCAAATGAGGCTATCACATCCAAACGGCGGTGCGCAAGAGTGCATAATGCACGGGAATATCTTTTAATCGATAAAATTATGAACAAGTACTGTACTGTACCTCGTCAAGAGCGAGACTCCTTTGATTATCCTTTTCGAGTACTGTACACATTAACCGAGGTGAAGGTCGTTTTCTCCGTGTTGGAAATATAAGACCAGTCCAAACTGGCGGCTATGGGAGAGAAAACTTGCCGAATGGCCCCCTGAAAGCGTTTTGAGTCGCCGACGACAACTCGGAGTCGATCTGAATATTGATGAGCCGGGTCTGCATTCAACCGACCGACGGGGAAAAAAAAGGGGGAATAAACATGAAGGCTTCCGACTTGAGCTGAGCGATCGTTTTCTTCGCCCACTTTTTTTGTCCAGTGCGGCGGCTTTAGAAAACTGCGAACCGAAGCATCTGCAAAAAGGAAAAATAAGATAAATTTTTAAAATAAATAAATAAAAAATACAATGAGAAAAAAAAGGCAAAGCAAAGAAATGGCGTGTTTCTCGAGCTAGACCGCGAATTTTTCTGGATCTCCGCATTTCCGACCGCGTTTTCGAGATTTTGGACTTGCAAAGCGCTGCTTTTGCTGCGCATGTTGCAAATGCAGAATTTCTGAATTCAGCAATTTTTTTTTTACAAGTTTTCGGAATTTTTATATACAGCCTCGTGGTCTGTCTTCCGACCTTCTCGACAAAAGCCATTTGAGTAATAAATGCTCGTGGTTTCTACGCCATGGTGTGATTACGTTAATCCTCGCAGCTAACCACCTTCGAAGTAGAAAATAAATCAGGAAAAAATGAGACCTTCGGAGAAGAAAATTATGGTAGATTTCTGGATACATTACAGCAGCAGCCAATATACAGTATAATTACTGTTGTTCTGCAGAAAGTGCTGAAGTTGCATATTGGTGGAGACGAAAAAAATATCTTCAACGTCTCCCAAAACTATGTGTTGAGGGTCATCCTTAGACGAATTAAATACTGTACTTTCAAAGAAATTCTCCCGATTATACATAGAAATTTCATTCAAAATTTCTTTCGCGAAATGACCGAAAAAAGGAGTCTCAGCCGAAAAATCAGAAATTTGTTCGAAAATGTTCGAAAAGCTCAAAAATAAAATACAGTAGTAAAATTTTTAGAGAATGGCGGATGGAATTTCTGGAACCATGATTGTTTATCCTTCGGCTGATCTTCTTACCCTATTGCATACTACATTTCATTATGTTGCGCTTTAAAATGTGACCTCCAATCGATGAGTTCTCGTTTTTTTCTACAGTACTTCGCAAATTCTCCATGGTTTTTTTTAGCGAGGCATTTCAGTCGCCTATCTTTCAAAGTCCATTCTTGTGTTACAGCAAAATGCATTTATTCCCGCTGGGATACAAACATTTGGAAAAATTTAAATGTGAATCATTAGAGAATCTTTACAAATGTGTCTCAAGTCAATGAAATCATGGGGCTTATATCGCTACATTATTGCCAAACCAAAATTCCGAGAAAAACGGACATGAAATCATGAACAGCACAACAGCAACAACAGCAGTTTCCTTCAGAAAAAAAGTTGCAAGCACATGGTCATGAAAAATGGTTTAATTCGAATTATTGTCCTTTGAAGAACCGTCGCCTACTTCTCGTGGTTCTTTGTGAAGAGCAGTTTGTTGATGGCGGTATTTTCCAGAAAATGAGGGTTAAACGCGCGGGACACAGTTTTTTTTTTAATAATTTTTGGGTGAGATGGGCATTCATTCCAAACGATATTCATCCCATTCGGCACATAAGTAACATTAGTTCCTGAGGATCTTCCACATCCACGTCGGAAATGTCAGAAACAGCGCTGCTCACAGCCGTGTTTCTAGATTTTTGTGTGTCTCAAATGAGCGTCAAACATCTCAGCGAAAAGAAATGCAGGAAGCAAGTCCATCGTCGTCGTACATCCGAAACAATACCGTAAGAGGAAACAAAGAAGAAAAAGAAAAAAAAATACTCGGGTCTGTCGATTTATCAAAATAAATGAATAAAGCAAACCAGGAAAATCGTGAAAGAGCCCGTCGTTGCGGTGCAGACAAACTCGATTATTTCCTTCCCCGACGTCCGATTGTTGTCGAGCAGCCGACCGGAAGTTATCCGGCGAAGCCAACTCAATGACCTGCTTCTCAGCTACAGCACACACACACACACACACACACACATATGCGTTGAGGAGGAAAGGCAACCCGATGAACAACAAGACATGAGCAAAAAATAAATAAAAGGAAAAAACACAGCAGGTAACACAGAACCCCCCTTCCCCGCTCTCTTCATGTACAAATGGGAGAAGAAACAAAGCGGAGTCTTGTTCGCGAAACCAAAAAGTCCTTCTCGATCATCGCATGATGATGATGGCAAGCAAGAATGAAAGGGGTTCCATCCATATGGGTCTACTGCAAAGTTTGTCTGTATTTACTGTATGTGAAGATCAACGCACATCGGACAAATTTGCATGCCCAGGGCACCTTTTCTTCGTGCCGAAACCGCACAATAAAAAAAGTGCATTCCTAAAGGAATGTTTTCATATCAATTAATTTCTTGTTTATTTCCGTATACTCGTATTTCTTAATTTGAGCGTTTTCCTCAAGTCGTTTGCTGCTGTAAACAAAAGCGGTGACCAAATTGGAGTCCGCCATTCAAGAAGTACATCCTCAAGGGTTTTGTTTTTTGATTGAAGCTCCTCTGCAATCAGTCAATCAATTTTCAATACGTTTTGTCAAGAAAGATCAATCAAGAATGTGCAGTATGACATTTCGTACAATTTCGATTTAATGAGCCTCCTCTCATTGAATTAAAATTCTCGTTCAGGCAAAGGAATTTGCAGTCTATTTGCAGCCCAGATAACTGACGTTCTGCTGTAGTTGAATTGAAGCACACATTTTAAAATTACAATAATTAATCAAACCCAAGATAGATAAAGTACAGAGAGCCGCTGGCTTCAATTGCAGACGATTACAGATGCCATACTTGATAAATTCAAATGCATGCCCTGATTTCCAGCGCCACAGTTTTGAATAAATTGTATCACTTTTTTGTATTTTTTTTTTGAAAGCACAGGAATACAGTATAACTTTTCGATATGGGCTGTTCTAGACAAATGGAGGATTTGCAAGGATAATTGATCACATTTTGTTGGACAGGGGAATAAATTATAGTTGGAAGTTAATACAGTACTGTACTGTAATTCAGAGATAAATTTAACTTTTAAAATTTCGAAAATTGGCCCATACTTCCTCTTTGTCCCCTCCCCCCCCCCCCCCCCCCCCCCCCCCCCGCCNTTTCGATCCCCGATCCCCAGCCCACCCTGGGACAGTCGGGGCTGCGGATATTTTATTCAATTCATTCCCCACTTTCGGTCGGCCAACTTTCTTCCATCTATTGAAATGCGAATTTATCTTCGAATTAAAGTGAACAAGGTACAGTATTTCGACACGTGTCTTTCAGCAAAATAATGGGGTTCGAGCCTGGGCACTTTCCATTTTCCTGGGTATTTTTTAAAGGGATTCGTCTCTTGATCACCTTCGTAATTTTTCCGAAAATTTGTTATTAAAAAGCTTCAATACTGTCCAATTTGATCGAAGACAACCTTAAATATCACAGAAGTTCAGATCAGCCGCACCCCGGAAACAATCCAAGAATAATCGATTCCAGGGGCTTAATTTATGCAATTCGAAAATTGTATCAGATTTTCTCTTATGCTGGAAAAACCGAAATAACCGAGTGTTTACATGAAAGACGAGATGGAAAATTTTTCATCAGTAGTTTCCATGATCCATTATGTCGAAGCAGCTTGCAAAACGAGCTCAAGGACAGAATTTTGTAATGTCATCAACTGTACCACATAATTTGATTGAGCTTCATGTTTTCCAAAATATTTGATCGCGCGCATAACATGGTATCTCTTCTTTGAAAACGTATACTAATAAACAATACAAAAACGAATGTCTTTGAGTGAGTGATACTGCATGAATGAAAACGGTGAACCCGCATTGTTGACTTAATCCCCGAGTCCCGTTGTGACCTCGATTGACACACACAAAAGCGGGCCGAAGTCGTGCCTATGCAACAACCACAAACTGACATCTTAGATCCATCCTAAAAGACCGAGGAAAAAGAAACACACACGAATACACAGAGGAAAATTTCACACACCAGGGCAAGGATAGAATACCCAGAATCCCTCCTCCGACAATACGAACAATGAGGACTTGCAAGGACAGAAAAATACTTGAAAGAAAAAGAAGAAGAAAAAAAAAACTGCGAACAGGGCTTGAATTGGAACGCATCCTTCGGACAACGCCTACTTCGTCCAGAGAGAGACACACACTGTGTATGAAGAAGAGGAAACGATAGAAAGAGAAGAGCCAGACAGACGGAGAAACACACACGCAATGCACAACAGCGAAGGAGTGGGAAACGAGGTCGGTGTTGCGTTTGAGGGCGAGGTCAGCACAAGAAAAACAGGAAGAATGAAAACAAAAATCGACGCCTTGGAAGGGAGTGTTTCCTTCCGGGTTGTCGCACTCGCATCTTCCGGCATTCCAAAACCAACGCGTGAATGTCTGCCGCTGATTCTATTTTAATTTTATTTCCAGCTTGTTTCCTCCTAATTGCTGTTGCCTTGTATATAGCGACATATGGGTTTCATTCTATCAGCACAAAAGGAATCCCGGCCACGCTTTTTTGATTAAGGTAATGTCTCGGGTAATTGACTTACTTCCTCCGTGACCACAAAATTGCATCACTAAAAAAAAGAGCTATTCAGTAAAGGAATACAATTTCCAAGTGTTTTCAGACTACATATGAAAAGTCTCCCAACTGAATAATGTTGAGAAAGCAATTTGGAATCGAAAATCCATCACAGATCCCATGGAAATTTCACTCATGATTTCTCGAATCACCCACTAAATTTAAAATCCGTGTCCAACAATTCATCATTTTCGATGAGGCTCCCAATTTTTTATAAGGTTTACGACCTCGCCAGCAGAAAGTAATGCCCATATTTAAACAAATCAGAAAATTTAATGGAAAATGTCGGAGCGGTCTGTATGCCCGATGTATTCCAATGCAGACCGCAGAATAGTCTCACATTTGCGGCCTGAATTCGAAATAAATAAGAAGAAAATAAAAATTATGGTTTAAATTGGCTTTTTGCTGGTCTGAATGTGTCTGGAAATTTCTAATTACTCCTCACCTTCCGAAATTTCCATCAGGAAGTTCAATAACATATGTTTTGTGTACAGGTCGTATTATTTTCTCTGCACAATGCTTCTTTTTATTTTGACCTGCCCAGTTTTTATTTCTTTTCTTGTTTCTTTTCAAAATGTGGGTACGAATTTTAAGAGGTAAAATATGATGCATTCTTCTCGCGAACTGAAGAACAAATTTCCGAGGGAAAGGGAGTCGAATTGAAGCAGCTTCAAAGCGCAAAGAAAAGCTCACCAGGAAAAAAATAAAACCACACTAAAATATCGTACCCTTACGTACGCAAATTTCAGCGGAGAATTCTAGGTCAACGTGAGGCACACACAAAAATCTTTCCTCCAATAAAACGGCAGCTCAGTGTGGATGCAAAAAAAAAAGCGAAGATATACACACAAAAAAAAAAACAGAATAAAAAACAGAACTGACCTACTAAATGACCAACTAAAACCCAAAGCTGAAACCTGGCCATGCCGTCGATTCTCCCAAAAGAAAAAGAAAAAAAAAACTTGATTCCACCGCTCGGAGAATAAATTGGATTCCATTTTAATGATAAAAAGCGCAACGTTGGCGTCCTTCTTCATCCCCCTATACATACTCCAGTTCTCCTCACGTCTGGACAACAAAAGGTGAAATCTGCATTGCAATGCAATCCGGGATCTGCATGGGTTTCGATCCCCGATCCCCAGCCCACCCTGGGACAGTCGGGGCTGCGGATATTTTATTCAATTCATTCCCCACGTCATGGAACTTCCCCCCACAGCATGCAATACGGCTCTCAAGCGAACGCTGATATCTGCCGACAGAAGCCCGTAAAAAAATAAGTGAGGAACAGAAATAGATAAGGTGGAGAAAAGAATCGGGAATAAGGGAAAGTCGAACAAAAAAATAAATACTAAGGTGACTGAAATATCAGGACAGAGGGGGGACGGAAAATAGAGATGGAGAGCAGAGAAAGAGAGAGAGAGAGAGAAAGAGGCGGTGGGATGAATGGCATGGTTGAATGCCTGGTGAAACCCAGGGCACATGAGTCGAGTGAATAAATAAAAGCAAAGGGCCAGGTAGTCATCATCACCGTCGTCGTTCCTGCATGGGAACCCCAATCAGTGTTGCCATGTCTTGGGGAAACATACTGGGACAAAAAAGAGGCTCCATTTTCACTCAAGGAAGGCTCATTGATAAAATACAGGGTGTGACAGGAAAATGAGATTGTCATTGCGTTCTTATACACATGTTCTTGTTTAAATTATTTGTATCTGAAAATTGTTCACTAGTTCAGTGTTCGGACAAATGCGTGGAAATGTGGCTTTCATACATCTGATTAAATACTGTGATGAATTTGATTTGAAACTTAATTGGACACTCAAAGTGCTGTGCTCTTTGCTGTTGATGCGCCTAAAAAATTAAACAAGGTATTAAAAAAAACATACAAGAAATGTCCCAACAGTGGGAACAACTCTACAATTATCATTACATTTAAAAATCCTTCCAATATTCTACTCTGAACACATCTCCTACCACAACAACAAGAAAACACCTTATCTTGCTTTATTTTCAATCAAAATGAGAAGCTGTAATCAAACCAGGGTCTTTGTAATCACAAGAAGATACGCACTGTATGTGAAATATTTTCAGGCTTTCGTCTCGCACACTGGAGTGAATGTTTTCCATCTTCCCTAAACGTTCCTCGTACGTAGACAATGTTGCAGTTGCAGTCAAAGGATTCAGCATAACTTCTGAACGCTTTTTCTCTTGGCAATGGAGACACTTTCCACAATAATTTGCGTTAGAAAATTTGGTGGCTTTTCTGTTCTTTCGGGGTACGGCCACCATTTGCAGGTAAACAAGAGGTCCTCGAAAGTTGGCCCTTGGAATTCCAGATTTCCTGGGTTACCATGGTCTGTGGATGGATCCTTCCAGAATGTTATATTTTATTGCTTGCACAGTGAGGCCAATCCATGACAAAATCATGGGAATGATTGCAACAATCAACCTGTGAACAGCAGTTGGAAATCCCTTCATCAAGATTCAAAATCATGATTGCTTTTAATTCAAGTTTTTAAGCCCAAAATCAACTCATCAGGGAGGAAAAACACACAAAGCTGGTAAACATAAATGAACAGCAATATGAAAAAGCCCCTGAGTTACCCAGTGTGTGAATATAAATACGTCTTCAGAAAAATTTCAAAGGTTTTCTCACTGGAGAAAGTTTAACCAAGTAAGGGATATGTGCTTAATTCTTTCTTATGCCAGAAATTGGGGAGAGAAAAGAGTGGGAAGTAAAGTGTGTTACAAAGTTGTCAAGATGTTCCAGGAAATAGGTATTTGCATGATCTCAATAATGGATAGGGTTCATTAAAAATGCTGAACAGAAGAATTTTGTCATAGAAAAATATCATTAAACCGCATATTTGCCAATAGTTAATTTTTTCCAAAGTATGTGCCCAATTGATACAATTTCCCAATAGAATTTTATTACAACGAGCCTTGCTTGAACACATTGTTGTTTATGAATGAATGAATGAACAGAAAGCTTTATTTTCCACTTTTCAGCGTTCACAAGGTTCAATCATCATTCCCACATCCAAACTGCCTCCCCACCGAACCCAAATCCATTCAAAGACATTCAATCACTTCAGAATGGGAAGCAGATTAAGTAGGTCCATATGGATAACAAATATTAAAGAAAATACATTCCACAAAGTACAAGTGCACAACTGATGTGTATGCATACACCCCTTTTCTCCCTGACATTGAAAACAAAATACGTATCAAGAATTGCAGCATAAGCCAGAATTGAAGCAATTGCAGCAGTTAATGAACCCAATTTAAAGCACAAGGTCTTCAGCTTGTTTCCAGAAGAGGTTTAGCTGAATGAACAATTTAGAGAGAGTCTTTGATGAGAAATCATATAAAGCCAACAGTTTATCTTGATCCTTTATGATTTCAGAAAGGGTCTCTTCATTGAATTCCAATAATTGTTGTTTAATATGACATAATTAATTTTCCCTGCCCACTAGCCATGAATTTGCTGGAATTTGGCATTTGTTGCAAGATGAAAGAAAATATAATTTTTTTCCTGGCTTCATCATTAAGCGCTTTTGCTGTGCGTAAAAAATTAATAAAATAATGACACGTTGGTAACACTACGGGCTGTATATTTCATAATGGGGCCGTCGGTGCGGACTGAGTCCCTGCTGTAACGGGGCGTCATTTTCTGGAGCCCTGGGTCGAGGGTAAAACTGCTTTTTTGCCTTTTCGCCCTTCTCCGCCTGCTTCTTCTATACGCGTCTGGTTTCCGCGTGATTGAAGCGTTTATGAAAGCCCCCTGTCGTCTATTTCGTTCTCCTTTCGTTTTCAATGCGGTTCCCTATACTGTCCCCTTCCTCTTTCCGTCATTCCTTCTCTTCCTCTTTCCGTCATTTCTTCTTCCTGTTCCGTTATTTCTCCCTTCCTCTCGAGCGACCCGGAATTATTCCGCACGCGTCCCGCTTGGACCGGCTGCGTGGAACATATTTCCGCTCCTCGTTATCATCCACACCCCACGGAAATTTCGCAAAATGTCTCTCGCCCTTTGATGTGGAAAAAAAAAAGTACGACGGAAAATATAAATGCGATAGGTTTCTCTACAGTCGTGCGATTTCAGTATTAAAAAAAGGCGAATGGAATGGAAACCGTTGGGTCAACTTTCATCAACGTGCTCTTGATCTGAATGCGGGGGAATTTGATCCTATTCCCAAACTGGTGAATAAGAGGGCTTCGCACAGATTGGTGAACGCCTCGATGATGCTACAATCATCGTAAAATTAAAAATTTCGACTATTGATAGAAACCGAACACTTGAAAGATCTCCTCGTCAATATGAATAAAACAGAGGAATAAAAAGATGTGGCCAAGAATGAAGCTGTAATTAATGCATAGTCAATTTTGCCTCGTTTTTGGAAAATGTTAGTTGGCCATTATCGCAGCAAAAGCGATCCTATAGTTTCTTCTGATGACAAAAAATGCTTCTATCTACAGCACAAGTAAATTGGTTGAATAATACTGTATTTTTGAGAACCCATGGAAAAATTCCCGCGAGGTTTTAGAAAGACGGCGTAAATAACTTGGATAAATAACTTGGATTCCCAATCTGGTGCAGACGAGGGCTTGGCAGATTGGTCAACACCTGGATGTTGCTACAATAAGTCACCAACAGGAAGCAGGCCATCATTTTATGCATGGATATTCCGATTCAAGCTAGTTCTGTACACTTCCGAAAATTAGTTTCATATTTATAGTAAGACAGATTCGGTGATGGGGAATGACTGTATGGATTTGTTCCTGCCTTCGAACTTTTAAAGTTTTTGAACGAGCCCCGAAATGACATTTCATCTGCCAGAATATAGAAAAGAAAACGTAACTCAAACTTTAATGACATCTCCTACAGTCATTGCATATAATACTGGTCATTTTCTTTTGCTCGTTGAAGGCAATCGTAGACTATGATCATCACTGTGAATTTTAAAGCCTGAAAGGAACCCGTGAAACAGTTGATGCGGAATCCTGAGTATGGAAACCAGCAATCCTTTCCATTGAACTAAATTATTCTAGAATATCCGAATCTCAAATTGGATAGTATGCTGTATGCGTAAAATTACAAATGTCGACTATTGATAGAAATCGAACACTGTGAGTCTTCCTCGTCAATATGAATAAAACAGAGGAATAAAAAGATCTGACCAGGAATCAAGCTATAAGTAGTCCATGGTCAATCATTTTGTCCTCATTGTTTTGAAAATGTTAGTCGGCAATTATTGCAGCAAAAGCTGTCCTATTGTTTCTTCTGATGACAAAAAAATGCTTCTACAGCACAAATAAATTGTTTGAATAATACTGTATTTTTGAGATCCCATGGAAAACTTCCCGCGAAGTTTTTGAAAGACAGCGTAAATAACTTGGATAATCCTGGCCAAAAAAATGCACGCGTCAGTGATTTGTAAAGCTTTTTCAAGTTAACAAGGCACTGTATTGAAATTATGAAGTACCGTACTGTATATGTAATTCTGGATGTTTATTACTCATCATCATCAGCATAGTTCAACAAATAATGGTCTCCATTTTTTCCTGAGCTGCAATTATTATTTCAAATTATTTTTCAACTTTTTTTATATTTCTAATGATGGCACTTGGATGGAATAAAATCACGTAACTTTTGAAAACCCCCCTTTTAAATGGAAGAGGTAGTCAAAAGTGTGCCTCCGGGAACGGAAATCTCATGTGCAGTATTTCATGGTTCATTTCATGGATCACATTGGAACTATCGGATATGATGGACCACGTCGGGGCTTCAGACGACCCGGAAGTGCGACTGAAGAAGAGCTCAGGGCAATTGTATGCAAAAAAAAAAAGAGAAAGACGCAAAAAATGTCCGGTTTTTCTTATGACAAGCCAGATATTAGAACGACTCGCTTACGAATGCGAAGAATAAACGCTTTTTCCGCATCTGACTTTTTGCGCCAGCGCGGCCTTGGATTACATGCCAACAGCGCTAAGCGTAGCTGTAAGTTCTGATTCGAATTCCGATTCCAATTTGATCCGCCGATTTTATGATCGTCAGGAACCTTGTCCGTCAATAAAAGTGTGGAGTCTTAATTTAAAAGCGAGTGACGTTTTTCATTTAAAATTTTTCAACCTTCGATATAAAGGTTGCCCGTTATTTGTTGAGGAATGAAAATCGCGTGTTCCGCATTCCCCCGTAATGTTCATTTAATCTTGCCAAAAGCAAATCTGTCTGTCACTTTGACAGGACAGCGAAAGAAAAATGGGAAAATCATGTATAAGTGCAGGCGAAAATAACGAATCTCAAGTCCGGCGAAATAAAAATTAGCGATGAGAATTTTACGCAGCGACGAAAGCGCGAATGTATCGAATGTGCAAAAAATAATCCCGACAAGGGTCTTATTGTATTCCCGTTAGAAGACCTTTACCCTATATTCCCGTGTAAACATAACCAATTCCTTCTTATTCTGACCAAAAAAATGCGTTTTCCGCTTGGAATCCGTGGCATTAAATGGAGTTGAGCATCTGCTTGGGCGCACTATTTTCCTGTAAATTTTCCAAAATTCTTGTGCATACTTCCCTTGGATAACAACACAGACAAAATTATAAAACAAAATGAATAATATATACAGTAATTTTATTTTATTTGAGCTCAAAATTTTATAGCTTTATTTCTTGATTTGTAAATCTTTTCAACTTGAAACTTGAGAGCGTGTCTTAATGCGGGACTACTGCTCACTTTTATTTAATTTTCAACTGAAAATGAAGATTTCCATCTTATGCAAGGGTCTAGTACTTGATTAAATGCAGTATAATTGCTGAAGAGAGTGTGATGTTTGCTTGAACATCAGTTGAAAGTACAGTTACTCAGTAAAATCATTTGAAGCAATGCCATTGGAACCTGGAAAAAAGTTGCTCTTGAAATAATGAAAAATCACTTATGACACAAACGAAAATAAAGTTTTGAATACATTACGCAAATATTGAGAAACGATCTATTTAAAAAAAAATTCTCCATGCAGAAATTAATTTGAATTCCATTGAATATTGCCGGACAAAGAATGGGTAGAATTTGCAACAGTTTTCATGAAAATACAGTGAGACCCCAAGATGCAAACTTAATTGGTGCATCAAGAGTGTGCCTAAGTCAAAATGTCCCTAAGTCAAGTCTCATTTTCCCTTAGACTTACATTATACAGTATAATTTTTTATTGTTGTTTTATGGACAAAATACTCACCATCATTCCATGAAGATGAAAATTGTCTCCCAATTTATACTGATTCAATCAATATATTTCAACACAATATGGACATCTGGGGAGTTGAATACTGATACCTCTGTACAGTACATAGAAATGTTTGCCTTCTCTGTAAAAATAACATTCAAGTGAAAAAGAGAGAAGGAAGTCCCTCTATGTTGGAGGTAATTTTTTTTAATTAGCCACATTGATGGTAAATTGATGAGAGAAATGCCACCAATTTACAACTTTTCTTACATCAATAGGGTTGGAAATATATGTTTCTTGTAATTTGGCCAGAAATGTATTTACAATTTTATCACAAAATGTCCTTATGTTGAGTCAGTGTCCTCATGTTGGGCCTTTTTTTATTACTTTCTATGGGAAAATAAGTGTCCCTATGTCAATTTGTCTGCATGTCAAGGTGTCCGCATGTGGGGGTCTCATTGTACAGTACCTGGAGGTGGGAAGAGTAAGAACAAATTTCGAATATTACTCATGAAATTCCGAAACAGAAAATAACTGAAGTATACTGTACAATGAAAAGCAAGCACGATTCTCATCACAGAAAGGGGAGATGGAAATCATTTGAATCTATTCGGAAGTGAGGGCTATTTTCCACGAACGAGACATCCACGCCCATAGTGGAAAATAGTTGGTAATTGACCTCGATGGAGCCACTCCTACTTTTTTCCCCCGCTGCTTCCTGTTCCGTCGCCGCACCTCTGAAACATACAGTGTCCTTCTTCCTGTCAACTCGGGTCCCTCGGAAAACGAGAGATGAGAAGTGCCCGTGATGCTTGGAACACATCACGAGAAGAAAAAGGAATGATGCAAGGAAAATAATAATATTGTAATTATTCACCTGCTCATGCATACATTTTTCTCAGGCGTGAACACTGATCCATCAAGTGTGAGAGTAATAACTTATTTTTTCCTGGACATTTCCGTATTCGTTGAAGCTATACGCTGAAGAACATATAGCTTCGGAAATTTCTTTTCGTTTCAAAAATTTACAGTATCTCCTGAAATTATGTCTGAAAAAACCCCGCCCAGCACGCGAGCATATTGAAAATCAATCAGAAATGCAAAAGCTGCTTGAAAATAATTCAAGGAATTACTTCTCGATTTCTCTGGAATAATGAGTTTTTAACGGTAAAATTATCGTTCTTCAAACGCTTGATATGATTTTGATCAACTTCGTTCCTTCGGATTTTAATTTTAATTGAGTTTTCTAGGCCATATGGAAGCAACAACATATCGGAAAGCTTGGAAATCATCTGGAGTTTCTGGATGTGACTCTTCGTTAATGTACTGTATTCTTGTCTCCTATTTTTCCCTATATTTTCAATAAAAGAACTATCATTGCATTTAGGAAAATTTGCTGTCCCGTAATTCTAAATCAAAGTCCTCGATACGATGAAGTCATTTCTATCTCGAAAAAAGTTCGGAGGAGAATATTATTAGAACTCTCAATTCCAAACTGCGTTTTCGTTCTAAAGATTGCTGTCACATATTTTTGCATTTCTCTAAAGTGTAACCACTGATTGGGGAAAAGATCCCAGAAAAGATTCCTGTTATAATGAGATTGAAAATCAGTCTACACGGCTCGCTGTTTGACAAATTTATTTTCTGTTTTTCGATCCATTGCCCGAAAATGTGAAAAAAAATTTTAAGCTTTATCCCGTCCAATATTTTCAATCTTCCTCGAAAGTAAGAAAAATATGTTTTCCTTCAACCGTATTCTCGCAGTTTTATAAACGTAGCGTCGAATGTTAGCTTCGGTCCTGATTTCAACGGTCGTCGGTTTCTTCTTTGCTGAAATCCCGACGCTTATTGTCCCTATTTTTCGGGCTCAACTGTTCAAATTTCCTCACGGGTCTCACTTTTTCCCTGGACATTCTTCTGTTTCTCTCTTTCAACGGGATCGATAAACACGATGGGGTCAAAGTGCCGCGTTGTTGAAGCGGTCTAAAAGTACCGTTTCTTTTCCGTACTTGCGTCCATGCAGTGCGGCGCGTGAAAAAAAAAATGAAAAGAGAAAGAGAACCTTCCCTTAGCTGTTTGAAAACACGACTTAGATTCGAAGACACGAAAAAAGAACAAAAGATTCGTTTGGCACAACTGAAATAATGCACAAAAAAACGATACCTTTTCTGCAAAACAATAATTTCGAGGTACTGTACGTGAGGATAGACCGAGGTGACCGTAGAAAGTGCGGCCTATGTTCAAGATACAGTGAGACCCCCACATGCGGACACCTTTGACCTGCGGACAATTCGACATAGGGACACTTATTTTCTAATAAAAAATTAACAAAAAATGCCCAAGATGAGGACACTGACTCTACATAGGGACATTTTGTGATAAAATTTCAAATACATTTCATGCCATATTACAAGAAACAGATATTTCCAACCTTAAAATGGATGAAAGAAAAGTTATTGGGCACTTCTCTCACCAATTTACCATCCATTTAGCTAATTTAAAGAATTACCTCCTGCATAGAGGGACTTCCTTCTCTCTTTTTTACTTGAGTCTTTTTTTTTTTTACAGAGAATGTCAACATTTCTGTGTACTCTACAGAGGTATCAGAATTCAATTCCCCAAATGTCGATATTGTGTTGAAACACATTGATTGGAATCAGTTTAAATTGGGAGACAATTTCTATTTTCATGGAATTATGGTAAGTATTTTGCACATAAAACTCCAATTAAAATCTATATAATGTAAGTCTAAGGGAAAATGAGACTCAACTTGGATATATTTCAACTTAGGGACACTCTTGATGCACCAACTAAGTCCGCATCTTTGGGTCTCACTGTAGTTTGTATATAGAAAGAGATTGTCCGAAGAAGCAAAGTTTGAAAAAAGTTTGCCTAGGGATAAAGCCCGCTAATTCCAAGTTTTTCGGCCTATTCATTTGGTGCGAGCGCTTTTTGGCCGAATCTTCGTGATTTGTTTACCAAACAAACGTCATTATATTTTACTCGTAAATTGCATTACTTTTTTTTACGCGTTGAAAAATCGAATATTTACTCCAAAGATGCCTGTGCCCTGCTGATGTCAACCTGGATATTCAACTTTTGAGAATGGCAATGGTGCCATTTGAGACTTCCTTCTCGGTCCGACTTCGTGAAGCCTCGAGACACAGAGAGCACAGAAATATAGAGAAAAACACTGCATGTGAAAGATTTGATTTTAATAGCTCTTTAAAAAAAATACGAGTGCTGAAGGTTTATTCGGTTTCATTTTATGGATAATATTCTTGTCTGGACGATGTGGAAAGGACAATCATCCCATGAATGTCGTAAGCACGTGACGACTTTCGACGACGCGACCGGCAGTGCTTCTAACGACGCATTCCAGTTAGTCGTTAGTTTCTTTGCACCCCCTTTTCAGATTAGCATTTGAAACATTCGATAAAGCCCGAAAGACTTTCGGAAACTACGCATTATTTTTGGAGGCAAACTTCAGAGAAAATTCCAGGATTCTATGTTTTTTTCGACAACTCTTGAAGGCTAGGAAAAAAATTTAATAATAATGAGCGGCATTGAATGAAAAATACCTCATTGAGGCAAATGCTGATAATAGGCGTCACCCCGTAGAATTATAAATGCTCGTCCAAAATGAAATGCACTCCGATCTAATCTAATCTGCTGGGTGTTTCGAAAATGTGCGATAATCTCGACCGAAGCCCTGACAAAGCACATTATGATCCTGTTAATTAAGATCAGTATGAAATGCAATTATTTATTCCGAACATAAATTATTGAACAACCCTTGGAAGTTTGTATAATCGACTGATAATTTTGAAGATACATGTACATAATTTTCGATTGTACTCGCTCCGGAGAATGCTGCAAGACTGAAACGGCTGTAATTCCTGACAGATACGTAACATTTTAATATTTTACGAATATTTCTCGAACTGTAATCTTCCACAATTTTTTTTAACTGATTGATTGCATCATAGCAAAAACTTCATGTGTCCAGTCAATCTTGGTCTCAATCGAACAGTTTGAGAAGCATGTTTACCTCCAAATATATCATGTTATAAGAACAGTAGTTTAAGAAGAAGTCAAGCTTCAAAAACGTTTAAAAAATTTAAAGGAAATCAAGATTTAGAAACGGGATTATTATATTTAGCTCAAACTTGAACATTTCAACTGGTGAAGAACACTTCATACATACACAATTACATTCAATATCTCATTTCATATTTTCTTTCCGCATAGTTTCCACCGTATTTTTTATTTTTATTTTTTAGAAATTTTTGCAAGAGCGTCCCTGGTTTACAAAAACTTCCTTGTAATTTTGCAAATGGAATGGAAAACAAACCGTTGGAAAAAGTCACATTGTCTTTGCTTATTATTCCTCATATTAATCATCGGAAATCTGTATTTGTTGTTTATCATACATCCTGTGGCGTTTTTGTAGATTTTTGAATAGCTTGTCCCTATTCCTGATCAAAATTATGAGCGATGTTTCATAATGGTTTCAAGCGATTGTGTCGAGAATACGAGAGATCCATCGATTAGATCTGTTTGTCATGGTACAAGTTTTTCTGCATGTTTCTTGCAATTTGCGATGTGTTTCCAACAAAACAGCACTAATTTATTGTCAACTCTATTTTTTTGTGTTGAACTGATTTTTCCATAGTAATTTTCGTAGTAATTTTTCTTTAACAATGTTCATGAAGCTTCCTTCGCTTTTTCGTTCATCGCCGTTTCTTTCTTGACGTATTGCACTGTATTGTTTAAGAAACTGTCTCATTGACCAATCTAAAGTCTATAAGAATTTTCCCAAAAGATCGGACCATCTACTTACACTTCATATCAAGCAAAGAGCCACCGACATGAGTAGAGAATTTTTTTAACGCTCCGAGAATGTGCTGAAGGAATCCCAATCGAATATTCGTAGGAAGATCGTCTGTTTCATATTTATAAAAAGCAAAGGTCTCGCGTGGCACCTAGAAGTCTTCGGAAATATTCCTCATTTTTTCAGCAATCGAATTCATCATAAAGAAGCATCGTGCAAAACTCATGCAGAGATTTTCGGTCGTCAGGAAACAGAAACTCAAATACAGTACACTTAACCCAGAAAAATACCGTGAACTAGGCACAAGATTGATCCGGCGGCGAGTGAGTGTTGGGGTGATAAAAATCCGTTTCTACCAGCAACACACGGCGTCGTGTGCACGTGTGTGTGTTCCTATTTCTCGGCTGACTTGTTGACACCGACAGCAACGTCACCGGAACCAATTTCATCGACTCAGCGACGCAGTTTAAAAAAAAAAAGAAGGAAGAATATTTATATACAGTATGGTATATAGTGAAAGAAAGAGAAAAAAAGGGAGGACACACACAGGGACCGGGGGGAACCAAACGATATTTTTTCCGTGTCAACTCGCGGGCGGGGAGTGACGGACGCGGAGCAATTGTTGACTCAGCTCGACCGTGGCAGGAGTGTACGGTTTTAATCAGAAGAAATTAGAAAAGATGTTCAAGCCGTACACCTTGATAAATGTTATTGATGTAGCTTATTGATTATGATTTGGAACACCT
>CAJPEX010000438.1:0-104551 GCA_905338405.1 Notodromas monacha
TTTGATTTGGTGATCCTGCATCTTTAAACTGGGACAATGATTTCCAAAAGAAGTTGTGTTCTTATACCTGAGGTTGTAATAAGTTGACAAGACTTATATTTCAGTGAGTATTGCGCAAGTGAGCAAGACAAAGCTTACTGCAGCAATAAATACCAAGTACCTAGACGAGAGGGTCTTCATAGATTCAGTCTACTCTTGGGAAAGGTGGAGGACTGCGCAACAGCATAAACTAGGACAAACAAGGTAAAAAGGGGAATGACCAGTTGCCAGAGGAAAAAACAAGACAATGACAGTGACACCCATCCTTTCACGCACATGGTGCAAAGCAACAATGCAATGCGTATTCTTTATTTGTTTCAGAACTCTGATAATATGATGACGCAGTGATTATTGGTACTCAATCCTCATTCTACCTTTTCAGGTATGCTCCAGCTGCCATACTCTCTTTAAAGTCACAAGGCATTTTCATTGCGTATTCTCTCCCTCTCACTTCTTTCTCATGGTGCCATGCATAAACGTTTCAGTTCATAAGCCAAAGATGAAAATTCATGAAGCAGAGGGAATGCAGAGTTTCAATCTAAAATACTTCTCAGTTCTATCAATTCAGCTCCTGCCTCCTGTGCAATAGCAATATCAACAGCTGTGTAGATTAATAATCAGATCATCGATTAACAACCAAATCATATTCGATGACTTCCATCATATTGTTTGAGTATACTCTGAAAAAATCGATGCGATTATCTGAATAAAAAAACGATTCAAAAATTGATTAGCGCTGCATATTTGCTTAGAGATCATCGATGCCCTCTGTCAAATCGTCCTGACAGCTGTAACAAATTTGCGTGTGAATAAAAACTGGAATTCTGATCCCATTTTGTCTTCAGTTTTGATTTTCCCGTTCTTTCGTGATATCTGGGATAAAGATTCATTATTGTGAGAGTGAACTCGTTCCTTTCGGAAGTTGAATTCTGCTGCAGGATTTTCATTATTTCCCAAGCATCAAAGAGAAAATCACAGATACCTCCCGAAAATTAATTATTATTACTGAGCCTTGTCTTAAATAGTGAGTTCTGTTTACCAAAATGCTTAAGCTCAAACACACAAGTTTCAGATATGCCTCGTATTTTTGAGGCTTTAATTTAACTTGAAAATATTCAGCCCCAAAATGTTCCTATTTTCTGGCCCTGATTGTCAAGCTCAGTACCTTAAGCATTTCTATCAGAAACTTAAAAAATAAAAAATGCTCATTTCAATGGAAAAAACAAAGGCAATGTGTCTAATTGGAATGAATTGCAGTCAGAATCATAGCATTTCTGTGTAAAAAAAAAAAACAATACAAAATAATTAGATATTGGTTCTGGTTTTTATTGAAGAAATTCGAGGAACAAGTACCATAGAAAAATGGTGTGGTACTTGTTTTCCTAAGGAAACTGTTAACGAAACGAAGAACAGAAGTGGAAAAAACCTATACGAGTTCCTCATTCGAAATATGACAAGAGTATGTGAAAAAAGTCATCCGTCTTTTACGTAATCCTTCATCTCTCCTGACTTTTTTCTCAGGATGCTGCAAACATTCACCTGCTGCCCAATGGTCCAATCTGGCCAAACAAAATTGTTCCTTATCAAATCCATCCGGATTTCAGTGAGTCAATGAATCCATAGAAAACATAACCAGTATTTCCTGGAGAACACCCTGTATTCCCCCGATTTCAGCTGATTTGGAGAAACGCGTCATAAAGGCAGCCATGGACCTGATAGAAGCAGGAACATGCATTAAATTCCGGCCAAGGAGAAGTGAGCCCGGTCATGTTAAAATATTCAAACGGCTTCCAGGGTGAGTCACAGAGAAAAAAATTACAGTAAAATCTTGTTACATAAAATACCCCTACAACACATTTTCCAGTACTGTATAACAAACTTTTTCTCAAGTCCTGACAAATAGCCCATACAGTAAAGTACATGTCAAAATAATCTTGTTATTAAAAATGACCCAATTCCAGTATTACAGATGTTGAGAAAGGCTCATTGAATTTTCCAGTTAGAAATTGCATATAACTAAGGAAAACAGTCGCTCATTACAATGAAACAACTACACTGACTGACCAAGAACATAGAAGTTACCTTCATAAGTTACTGGTTGTACGAAACTTCACCAAGTTGTGTAGTAGGTCGTTTCGTTACCCCACTTTTTGTCAAATGGTTTTCTCTAGTAAAAGATTCATGTCAAAATCAATGAAAAATTGTTTTGAGGGTGAATGTGTTAACTGTGATTGGTGTTCTGGTTATAAGCTGGATTTTTTTTGGAACCGCCTTCCTTCATCAAATATTTACAATATGTTGCAAACAATACAGTAAAGTATCCGTGGGGATGTATCCCTGGAGCAAATTTTTTCCTGAAGGTTTTTTTAGTTTTTTAAGTAATGCAGTGCCCCCCCCCCCTTTTAATGGACTTAATTTTTAATACAAATTCGTCCTTTACATGAAAAGCCTGTTCCCCAAGTTCAATTTCCCCATAGGTTCATATGTTGAAGATTTTAATTTGCTTTTAGCTTGAAAATGTAATAGGAAAATTAGGAAAGAAACACAGCCATTCTTGAGGTTCACTAGTTTAGAAAATCAGAGAATAATTTCTGTCAGCAGAAAAGGAATGAGATTGAAATTTAAAAGAAATGAAAATGAAAGATAGATGGTTCAACTTTATTGCCCTGAAGATTACAAACATAAAAGATTTGGATCTCAATTAAAAAGTTGGCCAAGAGTCAAGGAATAGTACCACCAGTTTCAAAAATAAGAAAAATTCCATCAGGAGAGCGATTGTGCTCAAATGTTTGGGTCTTCTAAACACCAGCAAAAAAATAATGTAATGGAAAAATTAATTAAAAAATTTGTGGTTCTACACTATTAAGCTGGAAACGGTAACAATAGGAAAGATTGGGATCTTTTGTTCAAGGTAGTCAAGATTCAAACATTAGTCCATTTATTTTGACTCAGCCCTGTAGCTTTTAAATATTCTGTAGAAAATCATAAACTAACATTAAAAAAACATGGTTTTTAATGTGAATTTTGGATCAGTGAATTTACAATCTATGCCAATTTAACCATAATAAGAAAAATATATTGTAATTTTTACCGATCTCCAGGTTTATTCTCAAATCCATCTTTTCTCCTGAATTTTCAATAAAACTTATGCAGTTTGAAATAGTAATTCAAGAAATATAAAATACTGACACTGATCGTTAATTACATGAACCATATGTGATCATTTAAAGCAGCAAAACTATCCCATTCCTTCAGAGAGATTCTATCAAAGGGGATTTACAAACTCCTCTTTAAGTTAAACCTATTTAAGTATACGTCTAACCTAGGTGGATTTAGACGATCCGCCTAAGTCAGGCAGCCCACTCTCCCTTTTGGTGGAGGTCTCCACCAGACAAACCGTTTTTTAGGGTATGGCGGAATGTATGTTAGGCGGGGGCCACTGTACTAAAAATCTGAAAATGCCAGAAAATCAAGATATGATTTAATACACACTGGGCTGATGTGAGAAATATTTCCATCCATCTATTTCGACAATCTTATCATAACAAATTATGCAGCGCAACATAATTTTCATGTACTACCCATGTACGTTTTTTTGCAACTAGATTAATATTCTGTATCACTCATTTCCACACCTGTTCCTTTGACGGTTGCTCCAGGGAATCTGGTGTTTGCGGGTCGGAACTGGGTTATGCCAAGAATAAGGTGCACACCTTGGTCCTGGGGTCCTCGCGCTGTTTTGTGCCTGGCAGACTGTTGCACGAGTTCATGCATGTCTTGGGTTTCCCACATGAGCAAAATCGAGGAGATCGTGACAAGTATATCACTGTCAACTGGAAAAACATGGAAAGAGGTTAGTTTGGCTCACAAAAGCAGCCCATTGACTATAATCTTTCCTGCAACCAGTATAGCAATAATAAATCACAAGGGCCAGCCATCATTCTTGTCATCATCTATCAATCTTCAGCTAGGTCCCATTTTCTGATCATCAGTAAAAGCAGGATACTGGTTCAAACTCAAAACCATTTCAATGCAGCATGATAATTTAAAGTTCAATAAAACATCACGAATGGTAAGTTCAAATAGTCATAAATGATACTTTTAAAGTTTGTCGTGTAAAGGTATTTTTTGGAGGGAGGTTAAATATTTGATATGACGTTCCGTACTTGTTTTCACGTTCAGATTAAGAACAGACATAACTGTACAGCAAGGAATCCTCTGGGTTCCTCAGAAAGTGGGTACATTGTACTAATTTTAACCCTTGGGCAGCAAAGTCAGACTATTTTCACAAAATTTTGTTGCACCTCAGAGAGGTCAAGAAAAAAATGAAAACAGGTGGTGAAGGGCAAAGTCAGGAAAAATCCCAACATTTTTTTCCCTGGGGGCAGAACATTTTTCTGGAAAATAAAAAAAATGATCAGGGATGCTACCGGCTTTTCTTGGATTAATCCCGACTTTGCCTCAGCCCACCTGGAAGGGTTTTCCTGACCTTTGAAAAACTTAAAATGAGGGAGCATACAAAAATAATCCAATTTTTTCCTGCTATGGGAAAGAACCCTCCGCCGTCCAAGGGTTAAGTAACTGAATTTTTCAAGATTATTTAAACACCAGCCTGTATCAGCTCCAAGACTTTAAAGTTGGTTTCAAAGATATAAAGGACTGAGGCCCTCTTAAGTTCAAAGTTAACTTTGAGTGAATTTGCAGAGAGCCGATGTCACAAACAAAAAATATAATTAAATTAAACTATTGTCAAGACAAGAACTAAATTCGACATGTCCTTATTGTTAATCCTCACTACTAACACTTCAAGACGTTCGTCGTTCTTCTTCAGTCCCAATCCTGGAAAATTCACAAGCTTGTCTGTTAAGAGGTGTCAGATGGTAATCTGAATAGGGATCTGTCTTCCCTGGAAATCAGCAAACACTAAGCTGCCTTAAGTAGCATTAGGTCAATATTCTAGTTGTTTTGCACAGAACCAGCCCAAACATTGTACTCAGCCACAAAGAGCAAACCACAATAGGTTGCATTCTTGTTAGCTCATGGTGAAACACCACAAAACCTCAGAAAGTGCAAACCAGTAGGCTATTGAGGATCAAGATGGGTTGCAGCTTACTACCACTGGAGATGCCACAAAATGGCTTGACAAATTATAGCTTGCAGACAATGTTAACAAACTTTCCCATGACTCAGATGTAGTGGCAAAGCCTCAAGAGCAAACAGCCAATGTTTGATTTAATGTCACCTTCAAGTCCTACTTTCCAAGACAATCTCTCACAAGTGATTGAAACAATTAATGCTCCTACCTTCAAAAAGAGAACCAACCACTCAGATCAAGAACTTGGGTTGTTTTCTTGAGTCTTAATCTATTCCATCAACAACACTCTTCACTAATTCAAGCTTAATGCAACAGTAACCCTTTCTGTAATTATCTGGCTCAACTTAATGTTTCAGTTAGTTCCTCAAAGTTGCTAAAGGCAAAATTAAAGTTCTTGGAAATTAAACAGGACAAACATTGAAATAAGAATGCACTTTGACCTATTTTCCCCCAGAGGAACTGTTCAGCAGTTCAGCACCAAGTGCAGAAAGAATTGAAATGTAATTAAAAGGCTTCAGCCAATTCTAGATTACCATATGCAAATATCCCCCAAGGGAAAACATGTACATGCAACTTGGAGAATTGAGGTTAAGCACACCAACTTTAAAAATTAACACCAGAAACACAACCATTGTCTTGGGACTACTCTTCAAATACACTTGAGGCTCCCAGTGAGGATTCTGCACACCCATCCCCTCAAAAATGTCAACCTGGTGATGGCTGGGTTGACATTCCTCAAGTCTCACTGGAGCTTTGTAAAATGTCAAAATCATAATGTCAAGATTGTGAAAGTATGCCATATATGTGTAGAACACAATTCAAATCACTTTTGAGAAATTATTTTCATAAATTGAAAAATTATTGGCAAATCTTTCAAAATTGTTACAGGCAGAGGGCAAATCCATTCAAAATAGCAGTTTCTGGGGCACCTAAATAGATCTCACTGCTCACAATTTTCACTTTTTCTTTCTTTCAAGGCTCTGTGTTGCTGCTATACAATTTGAAAAAATATGTGTCTTTTGGTATATTCAATCTGCATCTTTTAAGACTAGGTAGATTTTTCTAACTCTAAAATTTATTTTTTGGCAGAATTTTAAAGTTTGTGTTGCAGGCTTTTTATTTGCTCTTGAATAACATTGCGTAATTTTTGCATATAAAAATTGCTCCCACATCTTATCTGGCCCTACATTTTTCTATGAACTATCAATATTTCAAGTATTTTAGTCAAATATTTTTCAAGATATTAATGAAAATGTGAAAGTTACATAACATCTGCCTAAACCAAGGTTCTCTGACTTTTCTGTTACAGATTTGACCTCAGTTATAGTTATTTTTGTCCACTGTCATCTTAATGCAGTTACTACCAAATTTATTTCTCACTGAAATCCTGAGATCATGAAAAAACTCATTTATTTTCATGTGTCCATTAAAATTCTTGAAGACAAAAATCATGGGAAATGTCAGTTTACAGCAAAGGGAAATTACTGTAAACCTTTTTAAGAGAAACAATTTAAAGATGTTTTTTTATTTTTGAGGCCTGAATATGACAATTTCCTTAGTCTTGAAGTGTATCTTTGGTCAATGCCTTATTTCCTCAGCATCATACTGTACCTTCAAAATCAATTAGAAGCACTGTAGCTTCACTCATTAGGCCATGATATGAAAAGCTAAAACTTGCGCTATCTAAATCTTGATCAAATAAGCATCATTGACTGTTACAGGCATGGAACTGAATTACAGAAAGCTGAATGGCAGGTACACAAATGCTGGGCCATACGATTACTACAGCATCCTTCACTACAGCCTATATTCAAGTGCCAAAGACCCTCTGGTGAGGACTCTGATCCCCAGGCAAGAAGTGGATGAAAGCATGGTGGGCCAGCGGAGGGGTTTCAGCAAGATAGACTTGGAGAAACTCAACACCTTCTATGGCTGCAAGCAGCAGCAGGAGCCCATCACAGAACCCAGAGAAGGTGTTGACAATGACAGCGATGCTGATGAGGGTGAAGGTTCAAGTGATGATGAAGTCATCAGTGTTAATGACATTAACAAAGCTGTCATGAGTCCTGAGCAAATGGAAATGCCAACAGGCTATTGGGAGACATTCAATCCACAAAATTTGTGGTGATTCACATAGAAAGGATCCAATGAAGATGAATGTTCTCATTGTGTTTGTTACTGTTCTTCTTTCTTGGAGTCAATATGAATGACTCATAATTTCGAATGAAATTGCAATTCTATTGGTTCCAGCTCACTCAAATACTGGTCTGAACTTGGATGTCATTTCAAAAAGTCTTCCAATCTATATAGACATATATGTGACCGTGATACGACTGAGGTATATTACTTATTGGACGAAGATATTTAAAACGTTAGAGACACTAAGTACTTTCTTTTTAGTGTGTTCCAACCAGGAGATTTGGTTTGGAATAAGTATTTCAAGCTGGGTTGGTGTATTGCAAGTTTGCCAGCTCAAGTGGCTTATGTACAAGCTGCTTTTCTCCAGATGCGTTTTTGGTGCTAAACTGTGAACACAACCAGTAATTTGATCAGCAAACTTCATGCTGCCTTCAACAGGGTGCACACATTACCAAAATTCAGGAGATGGGTGTGAGGATTGAAGGAAATGGATTAGTGGGATGTTGTCATACTCTTGAATCCTCATGCATGAATGCAGGATGCTGTATCAGCAAATTTGTTCAGGATGACTGGATTGCATGAAATCAGTTTCACTCATTAATCACAATGGCCACCAGTCATCACTTTTGTCATGATTGCATGGTCAGTTTTCCATTAGGTCTCATTTTCTGATCATCACTGGCAGAAGTCATGGAAAAACACACAGTTTTCAAAGTACAAAAGAAGACTCTACAGATGAAAATTTGCTTGATGAAAATGTTGAGCAATATGAGCATACATCCCCCTGTCCCCCATGATTATTGAGTGAAACCAATTTGAGTCAATTGTCACCCCAAACAACTTTCATGCATGTGGCCACAGGAGCCATGAGGCTTGCATGCACCCAGCAACTTTTCATCATCAAGATTCAAAAATCAAGAGTGTAGCAAAATCCCACTGCTAATTTCTTTTTTGACTACTCACCTCCACCTCTTAAATATTTTAGAATGTGTGTCTGAAAGTCAGCATAAAGTTTACCAGTTAAATAACTGGTCCTGCGCCTCATTATCTCCAAGAACAGCTCTGGAAAGCAGCAGCTTAGTGGAAGGTGTTGCCTGAAAACCTGCTTTGAAAGTTTTCAGTCAAATGGTTTTTGATGCCATGCTATGGCACTTTGTTCTTTGTAACAGAAAACCAAATATTGTTTGTACGGGAATTCAAAAAACCCCTCACATTTTGTTATTGGTGCTGTAGCTTGATATGCTAATGAGCTATTGTTCATTAAGAATCGGTTCACTTTTTTCCTCAACCCTGCACAGGTGATACCTTGGAATTGAACCTCTTGCAATTAAACTGTCCTGTAATTAGACAATAAAATTTGCAGGAAGTTGGACTCTCAATTGACCTCTGCCACACAATTTGGCCATAGATTGATGTGAAATGTCAAATGCCATGTAGAAAATGTGCCATTTGACGTTGTCTTGCAATTCAATCACTTTGCCATTCAACCACTGTATATACACTGGCACTATGCTGACTCCATATAATGAATAACCTGCTTCTATAAATTTTGCAATCTCTGTGATTCATGAAAGAAAAATCACACAAGGTTGGTCCTCTAAACCAAACCTTATTCATCTTCAAGCTGGGTTGGTGTATTGCAAGTTTGCCAGCTCAAGTGGCTTATGTACAACAAGTACTTCCCAAGCTGCTTTTCTCCAGATGCGTTTTTGGTGATAACATGGGTACACAACCAGTAATTTGATCAGCAAACGTCATGCTGCCTTCAACAGGGTGCACACATTACCAAAATTCAGGAGATGGGTGTGAGGAGTGAAGGAAATGGATTAGTGGGATGTTGTCATAATCTGGAATCCTAATGCATGAATGCAGGATGCTGTATCAGCAAATTTTTTCTGGATGACTGGATTGCTTGAAATCAGTTTCACTCATTAATCACAATGGCCAACAGTCATCACTTTTGTTATGATTGCATGGTCAGTTTTCCATTAGGTCTCATTTTCTGATCATCACTGGCAGAAGTCATGGAAAAACACACAGTTTTCAAAGTACAAAAGAAGACTCTACAGATGAAAGTTTGCTTGATGAAAATGTTGAGCAATATGAGCATACATCCCCCTGTCCCCCATGATTATTGAGTGAAACCAATTTGAGTCAATTGTCACCCCAAACAAATTTCATGCATGGGGCCACAGGAGCCATGAGGCTTGCATGCACCCAGCAACTTTTCATCATCAGGATTCAAAAATCAAGAGTGTGGAAAATTTCCAGTGCTAATTTTTTTTTGACAACTCACCTCCACCTCCTAAATATTTTAGAATGTGTGTCTGAAAGTCAGCATAAAGTTTACCAGTTAAATAACTGATCCTGCGCCTCATTATCTCCAAGAACAGCTCTTGAGAGCAGCAGCTTAGTGGAAGGTGTTGCCTGAAACCCTGCTTTGAAAGTTTTCATTGAAATGGTTCTTGACAACATGCTATGGCACTTTGTTCTTTGTTACAGAAAACCAAATATTGTTTGTACGGGAATTCAAAAAACCCCTCACATTTTTTTATTGGTGCTGTAGCTTGATATGCTAATGAGCTATTGTTCATTAAGAATCGGTTCACTTTTTTCCTCAACCCTGCACAGGTGATACCTTGCAATTGAACCTCTTGCAATTAAACTGTCCTGTAATTTGACAATAAAATTTGCTGGAAGTTGGACTCTCAATTGACCTCTGCCACACAATTTGGCCATAGATTGATGTGAAATGTCAAATGCCATGTAGAAAATGTGCCATTTGACGTTGTCTTGCAATTCAATCACTTTGCCATTCAACCTTAGTCCAGCAACAGATTGGGGTTGAATTCCCAAGAGCCACCAGTAGTCCATATTCAAGGTATAATTGCTCCTTCTTTTTCTCAATTTCACAAAAACAAGACAATCACTGCATATGTATTACATATATTGCTGTTGAATGAAGCTTTCAACTGCAGTAGCTGATGCAGTGTGTGTTAGAGTATTTGAACTTCTATAAAAAACAACAATGCAAATGCAGTGATTGTGCTGTCTTTGTGAACTGAATCCTGAGCATAGTTCATGATTTTGACACATGATACTTGAGAATGCCCTACTGTATTCCATGCACTGTATACAAATACCAATACAACACCTTCAAAATCACATGGCATATTTTATCCTAAGCAAATGATGTGACACAGGAGAAAGGCACTGAAATTCATCAGTCTATCCCATCAACCTCTCCCAGTTTTCTTGGGTCAAATACTCCCAGCCAGGTGGAATTGATATCCTTGTGAACAGAAACCACCACTGACCCAGGGAAGGAGTTGTACTGCTTTGTTGTGTGGCCTCTGCTTTCAAGCTCTTCCAAAATGTCCTGCAAAAAGATTAAATGATGAGAGGAAGGTGTCACTTTTTGTATCAATTCATCTGCAAGGCGCAAAATATACCCTGGGAAAGTCAGACTCAAACATGATCTCCTTTGGAAGAAGTTGATGGTGTAGTCGACGGAATTCTGTTGCTGCTAGCAAATCCATGCCACCAATTTCACTGAGCAATAATACCTGGAACACATGAAAATCATTCAATTGAAAAATTTTATAAGAAAAAATGGGGTGTACATTTTAAATGGGTATGCATTTTTTCAAGAAGTTTTAAAACTTTTCTTGGTACTGTATTATATTTGATTCTAATGAGAAATTTTGGATCAGTTGGTTTGAAAGAAAGATTTCTTTTAGAGGAAATAAATGGATATTAGTCAAATCCATGCCTAAATTCAAATTAATTGGTCTTCTTTTTTAAGTACAGTATTCTGGTTTCAAAGTCAATAAAACTTGATTGCTATTTTCAGTTGAGGGATAGAATTTCATTTAAATTTTCGTCTGAAAACCCCCATATACAGGGCGCGTAGTAATCGAGTAAAAACAGGCCTTTCAGTACTGTTGCAGCAGTTGGTACCTGGCTGACAGCAGTGATGATCTTGGTGCCACCAGCACCTCCAATCACCGCCTGGATCTGTCCCGAATCCCTGCCCACAATCACTGACGGACACATGGAAGACATGGGACGTTTCCCGGGTTCTGGCAAATTATTGTTCTGCTGATTTTCCAGGGCTTCCTGGCCCCAAGAATTCGGACCCGGGTTCGCAAAGTCGTCCATCTCGTTGTTCATTATGATACCAGTCCTAGTTGATCTGAACATGGCACCAAACCTGTAGAAAATGAGCAAAAAAAACAGAAAACTTCAGTCTGAATTTGCAGAAAATAAACGAAAATAAAGCGTTCTTGAATACTGCAATTTTTCTTTTCATCCGAGGCGAAAATATAATATTCAGTCGACATAATTACAAATTTCCTCACGCACGCAGTGTTTATGGTGCTCGTGACAGCAACTGCAACGCCATCTGGTGAAACGACACTCAGGTGAGCTGTCCCTGAATCCCGTGGCTCAGTGGCACCTGACCTGGCCCCGTAATAGGCCAGGTCCTCGTATGTGGACGAATCGTTGATCTGGGACTTGATGAATCTCGCGAAACGCGGGTCTCCCAATGAATTTAAAGTCTGTAAGAATAGTACTGTACAGTACAGTATATGCAATTTACTGTATCAAAGAAAAATACATCAGGTTGAAGATTTTCCACTATTATTGACATAAAATCGAACCTGAGTGAAGAGCTTCTTAAATTTCAGCTATATTATCCATATTAAACGCACCTCAACCACTTCCTTCATATGAATTTCATAGTTTTTGTTTTGAATAATGCATGAAAAAATAATTTTTTCTTCCTTTTTTGAAGATGACTGATGGACATACTGTATCTGTTGGGGAACCGCTACCGCTAGTGTAATGAGCACCTCATCAATTGAGGCAGGTGTAAATGGGCACCCAAGGACACCCAAGGACAAGCTCAGGAAATGGTCAAATTTAGAGCACCAGAAAATCTTGGAAAATTCGAGAACCTTCTTTCAAGGCTTCCTGCCCCCGGAGTCGTCTTCAACTTCAACTTTTCTGGCCAATCCCAGACCTCTAAAAATCACATGATCCTCAGCCAGAGAGCTGGATCAAGGCCAGCACCAACAATTAATAAAAACCCCTTTTATTCCCATTTCTACCATCAGTCTGAGCTTAGCTGTTGTGTGGTAAACAGTGTCGTAAATTCAAGCTTGCTGAGAGGTTTTTTGCTGTTAATCAAATACTTTGAGACTTGTTGAAATCTTTACTGTTGTTGGGACTATATATTGAATTATAGTTTAAAGTTAAAGTTGGGATTCTACCAGGAATACCCAGCCTTGTCCCAGGCTGATTCTGTGTTTCTATTTATAATTCTTTTGATCCACAGCTTCTTTCCCTTTTTCTTATGTTGGGTTGCCTGTTGTCCCCAACACTGTCTTCTCATGTGAGGTGATTTCCATCAGATATATGGTTGTCCTTCACCGTCTCTAAACAGTATGTTGGGATAATTCTTCAACAATTCTCCTCAAAAGATTATTTCTAACTTCTTCATCAATCAATAATCATCTATTAACAGGCTGAATATCTTGAGCTTTAAATTTTACTCACTAATTTCTGGGTGTCATGTATTTTTGTCAAAAAAGTTCCAATCAAAGAATTCCTACATTTGAATGTACTGTGGGTATAGGTTTTATTTCAGTTGGACTGCCTATAAATCTCTCTCATGAGTATGGGGTTGTGTGATTTCCTCAGGCTCTCCCAGATGGCATTGGTAATATACACTACTTCTTGCTTGCCTGTGAATATATATATGAATAATTGAGGCAAGTGGAAAATTGCAATTTCTGCGAGCAAATATTGCAAAAAATACAGCAACTTCACTTGCTGCAGTTATGGCAGCAAGTTATTGTAGCAGTGGCGGCCTGGGGGGTTGTCACAGCAGCAAGCAATGGCAGTAGTGAGTCAGTAGAGTATCAAGTTATTACAGCAGCAAGTCATAAGGGGTGTGGTGAGTTATCAGTGAGGCAAGCTCCAGAGCAGTGAGTTGTGTCCACAGGATGCACAAGAACTGGGTATTTTTTACATGCTTTGGGACACATTAGAACAGTTGACATGAAAATATGCAATGCTGGTGGACTCTTTAAGGTGATTCTGTGTGCAATTATTCTCTCTGTATAGCAAATTAATTTCAGTCCCATATAGGCTGCATAGGGTTCTCTCCCCAGATTATGGTGGTTCTCTGCAACAAAATTATCTCTATGACAAATTTTTTCCTGGCTGCTTGAATTGTGTTGTAGAGAGAGAGAGTCCACCAATTTTATGTCTCCTATTTGGTAGGGGATTCACCCTCTATCCAACTCAAGTCCATATAGGTTTTCCACAGGAAAAAAATCATCTTTTCCTCTGAACGGATGCAAAAAAGGTGTGATTTTTTGGGTGATTTTTGAAAACGAGGAAAATATGCAAAATGAACAAAAAATGTAAAAAAAGGAAAGAAAGAAAAACCCAACCTGTCTGTGATCCACATTGTCAGACACAAACTTGGGGTCCCCCAGGAAACTCCTCCTTCCATAAGCATGTTTGTAAACCTCCGTTAGCCGATGAAAGAATAAACCCTGGTCAGACCTGGACCAATTTCCAAATGGAATTTCACTCTTATTTGGATAAAACTCTTTCATGGCGTTCAAAATGAACCCAAGCACGGGTCCGGAAGACGGTACATTCGTGGTGTGAAGCACTTTCGAGCCTCGTCCTTTTCCGCCAATCTCCAATTCATACCCTGGACTCCAATCCGCCCTAATTTTCATTCGGATTTGATAGATTTAATGAGAATCGACCAACAAGTTGACATGGAAATATGGACTGTGTTATACTTATGCTGTGTATACTGTACCTGTATGACGAGAGATCCTTGGCAGTAATTGGAGAGTTGATTCCATCTGGCTGCGATAAATCAGCCAGCAAGTCCTTGGAAACGGATCCGTTGTAGAAAACATTTGCGCCATTTTCGGCGATTTTTTGCAGAGTTTCGCCCAACTGCTGTCTGTACATGGTATCGCCTTCCTTCAAGACATCTTTGCCTCCTGGCTGAGTGAATATGTCTCTTTGTCAGGCAAAAACATATTTAAAAAATACTTGAAATAAATTTGGCTGAGTATAATGATACATTTTAAGAATAAATGTCAAGTTGAACCTCACTATTATAAGTCAAAAGTCAAAACTCTTCAAGTCAAATACTTCCCTTTGTTGAGTTTCTTTCAGAAAAGTCCCTGCATCTGAATTTCCTTGGACACAATGCTTTAATAACCACTTTAGCTCAAAGGATCTTTTGCTCAAGCTTATATAATTATATCTCACATTTTCTGGAGACCTTTTGGCTATCATTTCACAGTCACAGAAAGAGTGAAGAAAGTAAAAAATGTATTTTGATGTGATTTGAAATGAAGTGGAAGACTAAATTGTACAATTGACCCCATTGCCTCCAAATCCAACATCCTGTCAATTTATTCAAGAAGCAAGAATTTAAGGAACAGAATATCACCAATTTTTATTTTGTGAATTCTTCTTTCTTTTCCCCTTTAAGAATTGCTTGTTTCTCAGAATGGTAACCTCCCCAAGTCGAATTTTTGGTGGTCCCTTCGAATTTTACATCAAGAAGTGCAACTTTACTTGATTTTTCAAGATGGTTTGTGTAAGTCAAACATACCGCAGAGTCGGTTCTGCCAATATTTGTTCCTTTTTCGATTGCAAGGATTTTGCAAGTGGAGGCTGGACAGTGGATCCATTGATGCACAGTTCAATGGCTGGCTGGAATAATTCTGCCCAGGGTAATTTTCCAAATTTTAAATGCGCTTCCCAATAGCCAGCAATTTCTCCTGGAATTCCCATGGCTTTTCCGCCTGCAAACGAATGATATTCATTTAATTTGAAACTTTTTTTCTTCTCGGTTTTACCATTTTATAACAAGAACCAGAGAAAGACATGAAAACTGAGAAACTTATTTTTTTAAACATCAGTTATTTGATAAGGCATGGTTTGAGTGACACAACTAGCTCTAATTCTATCCTATTCCTGCATCATCCAAAGTATTGATGTATATGCAAAATTGTTGAGTTTTGAATTTTGGGGAAAGTTTTATCATGCATTTTTCCTATAAAGAACTCCGTTTTTCGACTGTCTAAACCCGACTTAAGTCTCAAAATAAATCTAGACAGAATGTAATAATTCACCTGTGACAAGGTGACCTGAATAAACCCTTAGAAGACTAAGTTGCGAAAGTACCTCCTTTGTAATAAGGGGGATAGTGGGTGGATGAGTCTTTGAATGCCATTTTAAAGAGATTGCTTTGTCTAAAATATTAAAAAGAAGTTTTCATAAATATTTAAATGCGTTGATTGAGTGAGGGAAGAATCAAATTTAATCGCAATATTGATCCCAGTTATAGCCAACAATGGGTCCCTCAAACATTGACCTTGGGAGACATGCAAAGGGGGGGGGTGACCCAAAGATATGTACAACCCAAAATATAGATGCTTTGATTTGGGGAAACTAAGAATGAAAGAAAAAATCTGTCCCTACATCCAGAAAATTTCTCAAGATATGAACAAATTTCCAATATTTCTAACTCTGTGCAGGTCACATTGCAGGGCAGGAGGTCAAATTACAAATTTCTTGAGGCAAAAAGCTGACAGATTTGGGCTGAATTCAGAGTTTTATTTAGATCTGTCTTACATTATTAAGTGGACACTGTTCCACTGGACTTATTTGGGAATCTTCTGATTCAACGCTTTCATGATCCTTTGTAATAAGGGGCATAGTGGGTGGATGAGTCTTTGAATGTCATTTTAAAGAGATTGCTTTGTCCAAAATATTAAAAAGAAGTTTTCATAAATATTTAAATGCTTTGATTGCGTGAGGGAAGAATCAAATATAATCGCAATATTGATCCCAGTTATAGCCAACAATGGGTCCCTCAAACATTGACCTTGGGAGACATGCAAAGGGGGGGGGGTGACCCAAAGATATGTACAACCCAAAATATAGATGCTTTGACAACCCCTTTGATTCTTACTTTCTTTTTTAGACAGGGATGTAGGTCTGTTAAAGAGTTCTATACTTGGTTAAAGGTTGTAAAGACTGAGACACGTCCAGTGTAACGTCCCGTTCTCCAGTTTAATGTTGTCAATATGCCAGCAAAACTGCCCATGAAATTGCAGGATGGTTTAATTGTGGGATGACAAATTGTGAGGTAATGCCTCTATTCAAAAATATTACAAATACGGTTCCTTTCATTGTCAAATTACTATAATTTAGAACCCAAAAAGGCTAATTTGGTGCTCCCTTATTTCCATGATGTTTACATTATGAGTGCACAGTGTAGCTAGACTCGTGTTTGTTTTTTTACAGTTCTTGAACTCCTTCAGAAGCCAAAAGATCAGATTCTGATGAGTGTTTTTCTTCTGTGCTGTTATTTCATGTATCTTATTTTTGTTGAGAAACTATGTTATTCATTTTTTGTGTACTTTATTACACATTCTTGACTAACAGTGGAACCAATTTAATATGTTCCAATTAATGTATTGTGTATGTCAAAATGCGGCTTTGCAAACATATTGACTCTCTAACATCTGGGCAGGGTCCAAGCACTGCTGGGAATCATGTCAGCATGCCATGGCCCCATTTTATATCAACTTTTTCTCTTTTTTGTGAGTGCAAAAAATTCAATCCAGCTAACAATTACAGTACTGTATTGACCTTCAAAAGATTCTTTGTGCTTGCTGTTATCCAAAAACCTCTAGTGTGAATCCAAATAAAGGTGTAAACACACACACACACACACACAGAACATGCACACATACCTGTCCTGGCAGCAGCTGAGTCATTGAGGAACATCTGAGGATTGGCAGCCATTGGGGCTGTTTCCCTGGCAATGAGTGTGGTGCCATTCCTGCCCACCTGGTCATAGATGGTCATGATGAAGCCACCTCCAATGCCCATGCTTTGGGGATTGACGACGCCATTGCAGAGCAGCCCAGCGATGGCAGCATCCACTGCTGAGCCTCCCCTCTCCAACATTTCCCTTCATTTTTTACACACATTTTTCTCACATGTATGCGGAAAACAAGTACTTGAGAAGAAAAAAATTATTGAGTAGTATGGGTGTGAAACTGTGAATATAAGTAGCAAGTATGTAAGGCAACATTGACCACCAAAAGTAATAATAAAAGTAGTGCAGAGGGAACTTGAGATACGGACACCTTACTATCTGGAAAATTCAATTTTGGGACACTTGAAACTTCCAACAGGCGTCTCAAAATCTGTAAACATCTCAAGAATTTAAGATTCAGACACTTATTTTCAAACTTCTTTTAAAAAATGACAACATTTTAATTTTTGAATTTTTTAATATCTTTTGAACAATTTCAGCTGTTTTTGTTCATAAAATCCAAAAAAACCTTAGAATGAATATTTACACTAGGAAGGAGGGTTCCTTGCCATCCTGCAGCAAAGCAGGGATTTATTGAGGGGAGGGGAATTTCAGGTTGCCTGAAGGTCACTGAATTGCCCCCAGGTTGCCAAAGACTAAGTCAGGAAAAATGTGGGTACAGAAAATCCCATTTTCTGATGGAATCCCCAGTGTTTATCCTATACTGTACTAGGAATCCATGAAAAAATGCCATCCAGGGAGGAGTTTTTTTAGCACACATTTTCTGCAGGATTATAAACAAGTATTGGACTTTTTCACGGCTAAAGCCTTGGTTCAAAAATCTTTTTCTTTCAGTCCTCATGAGGACTAAATTTTGAAAAACTATCCCGACTGTGCTGCACAAGGGTTAATTCATAATCAACTATATATTGTTTTTCCCTTCTCATTGAAGGGTTTTATTCCATGATCTGTGCACAAAATGTAAGAATAAATCTGCTTTTCCTCTGCTTGTTGGATTTGTTCTTATGCCAAAAGCTCAAATTTTGTGGGTTTTCTTCTGCCAAGTTATTTTCTGCATCTTCATGTGGAGAAAATTTATTTCATTTAATGTTTATTGGACTTTTTACAATTTTTGACAAAATGGAGTACCAGCAATTGCATATGTTCTTACTGAAGTCTATGGGAAAATTTTATCTAACTTGCAGATGCTCCAACTTAGTTACGAGGTCCAAAGAACAAATGATGTCCGTATCTCGAGGCCCCACTGTAATCCAGTAATAACCATCACAGGCTTCTTGGGCACACTGATACAAAAACTGCCAGCAGCAGTGTTCTTTATTTACTCATTCACCAATATACTCTATATGGTATATACTGAATATATAAGTGAGTTCAGCAGAGCAGTGAAAATAAAAAATGCGCAGACGGAATCCAAAAACCCCAGGAAAATGAATCAAATTTTCATCCTTAGATTTCGAAAAATAAGTACTGTATGTTATCTTTCACGCATGATATTCTCCTGGTCAGGAAACACAGCAGTTATTCTTCTTCTGTTTTTTTTTTGTGCTTTTGTAAAGTCATGGTATTGAAAAGAAAAAAATAAAGAGAGTTTTTACTTTGAAATGCGGGCACAAGGTCGGCCATCAGAAGCAGCCACAGCTCTTTTAAATCGTCCGCTGTTGCTGCTGCTGCTGCTGCTGGTCCTTTTCAAGAGCCAAGCTGAAGACACGTCCACTGGGTCGTTTGCAAAAACATTGGCACGACTTTGACGCAACACAGCACCTGATGATGGCCTTTGTGCCATTTTGGGTCGAGCAACTGCATTGAGTATGACAGGTGCTGGTGCAGTTGTTGTTGTTGTTGTTGTTGTTGCAGCAGGTGAAGAAGAAAGTATGGAAGAATTCAAAGCTGTTGTAATATTGGTTTGGGAGGATGTTGATGATGGTGTTGGTGGTGGTGGTGGTGGTGGTGGTGTTTCTCCAGGAGTGGTGGTACTTGTTGGTCTTGGAGTAGTTGTTGTAGTTGTTTGCATCATCCTGGTGGTTGTTACTGGCACTGCACTCATTGTGGTTGTAGTGGTGATGGTTGTGATTGTGGTGGTGGAGCTAGAAATTGTGCTGCTGGACATTGGGGGCACTCTTTTTGTGCTAGTCCTGGGTCTGGTGGTGGTTGTTGACATATATGGCAAGGTGGGAGCATCAGCAGCAGTTGTGGTGCCATCTTTTTGCTGGGGTTCATACTTTGGCAAACCAAGAGCAAGTCCCAGCACAATGGCAGCCATTCCAAGTGTGACTATGATCATGACAACATAGCCTTGCTTTGGGATGAAGCGAAACCTTAAAGAGCAGAAAAATAAGATAGTGATGGAAGATGTTCACAATTCAGGCTATTTTTGCTAAATGCCTCAGAACCAGGCAACAGCCACAAAGAGTCAGAGAATAGCAATTATTGTGCTTCTGCATATAAGCCTGCCGTTTTTGTAAAAAAAAAATTAGGAATTTAGCATAAACCCTTGTATTCACTGAATATCACTCAGTTTTTTTTCAGTAAGAATAGAATCATTTAGAAACAATGCATGATTGCTTGCATGTGATTTTAAGATAATCTCAAAATTCTTGGAAGAGGAAGAACTTGGTTTAGGTTTTCATTTACTATCTTCATGACATAAAGATGTCAATGGGCATTTCGTAAAAGTAAAACTTATTTTTTTAACTTAAAATTTAATTAATTTTGTTTTTACCGTTTGGTACGCCTCTTTAATTCAGAGACTTACTTTGGCAAGTTTCTGGTTCGACCTGCATTATTGGGATTTGGCAAGGACCCATAATTCGAACCAGCTTCCAAACCCCTGATGATGAACTTGGTTTCCTGCTGGTCTTGTCCAGACTGTGGCACCAGTCTGTCCTTCTCACTCATATTTTTCTACAGTATTTTTTATTTGGTGTGTAAAAAAGAACCCCCTTTAAGTCACAAACAACAACACTTCAGGAAATTTTCAAGGTGCTTGATTTTCACTATAGTTAGCAGTCAGGTGATGGAGATATTTTAAGTAAAGTCACGGGATTCCATGCCATGACGGAATTGAGCCAGAAAGATTCATGCATCTCCATTTCAGATTATTGTTCCTGTCATTTTGTCGCAAAGGCTCCTTATCTGCCTTCTTTGAAGGAGAAAAGACTAGATGATCAAAAAGAACTTCTGGGAGGATTCTTATCTTCAACTGGTGTGTATATGCTGGTAGATAAGAACATAAGCTGGCCCTTCACCCTGTACTTTGTAGCTTACATAAGGAGGAGTTGTCTTACCTTCAGCATCATGGTCCATTTTGGAGACTCGGGGCAGCTGCTCACCAGCAGTCCAGTGAGGCCAAAACCTTTAGTTTTTCCCATAATGCATTTCAAATAGCAATTTTATTTGGGCACTTCACAGTACTGTAACTGGGGGGTCAGAAAACATGACTCACATGTTGTGGAGGAAAATATGTAGCACTTTTTGACAGATGAAGATCTTATATTAAGACTGATAAGCAATGTTATTCTTTACAATTTACACCATTGTGGTATGATCTTGAATTTGAAAAGTTTATATTTTTTCTGATTCACTGCAGAGTTATGAAATTATCATGCACAGGATATAGGAGGTAATCATGGGTGAAATTTGCATAATTACTTGAGGACCACACACATGCTCAGAAATAAACTGAACACCTCAAATTTTCAGCCTGAAATTTTGACAAAATTCATTCCATGAGTCAATATATGGCTGTCAGTACATATCTATGACTCATATTCAGCCAACTTCAAGATATACAGTGAGACCCAAAGATGCACACCACACCTAATTGGTGCATCAAGAATTTCCTGTTGTCAGAATGTTCTTGAGTCAAGTCTAATTTTCACTCAGACTTCATTGCTAATATATTTAATTGGTTCTCATGTTTCTCCGAAATTACAAATAAGTCCTTTTGTTTTGTTTGGTTTATGCTCTTATTTCACCTGTCTGAAATCCTGTTGTATTTCCAAATCAAGCTCAACTTTCAATCAGATGAAAATTATCTTGCAGTGTTTTGAAGTGTGAAATGGATGAGTCTCTTTAAAGCTTATGAATGAGCAGTGCAGACATTTTCTTACCTTAGCAACATTTCACCCCAGTAGCAATTTGAAGGTGCAATATAATTTTTCACAATTTCTGGAAATGGTGGGAAGGTGCATGTATCTTATCTATAACAGGTGTACAACCAACCTATTAAAAGACAAAATTACAGTAGACAAATACAGTCTTAGAGTAGCATTAAAAAAAATTTACGGATGACTTTGAACGACCGTCGTTAAGGTGAAAACTTTACCTACACAAACAAATATGAAAGTTCTTACTGATGTTCAGTGATGCAGAACAAATAAGGCAACCCATTGCTTGTTTCCATAAATTACCTTTCTCTTGCTGCTGCTGCTGCTGCATAGATCATCAATTGATGAGAAAAGAATCACCTAAAAAATTTCACAAAAAAAAGTATTATACGTTCAGCTAAGGTCGGCTTCCCAACGTCAATAAGCCTATAGACAATAATGAGGATGTAAATACCCGAAAGCTCCACGTACGACAGTATATTTCCGCATTATTTGCACAGTCAGCAACCTTTTATATATTTAAAAAAAGGATGGGACTTGCTGGGACCGAGTGAGTCGTTTATACTGCCTGTGGCCCAACGTTTCCTGGTCGTCGTGGTGGTGTTCACAGCTGCCTTAAAAATTTTGAGGGATAATAAAAGATTAAGACGACGACACACCAAACAGTCTATATGACATGAGTATTTTGTGTATAGTGAGAGGAAAGAAGAAATTGAGTTGAAGGTGCTGGTGAACGAAAAAAAAATGAAGGTATCGCTCCTGGGTGCGTTTCATTGTCGGGTTTATGCATAAAATCGACACGTTTTTATTTAATGTGTGCTGCAGTGATGAATTATTATTGTGCTTTAGCATGCATATACTGTATCTGCTAGATCCACGCTTTTCTTTCATATGTCGAAAGGCTAGTTTATTTGTGTGTAATTCCTGCCCTTCCTCCAATTTTTTTGTGTGGAGTTATTCAAAAATGAATTTCATACGCGGTGAAACCTCTTCAAGTCAAACTTCAAAAGACCAGGAGAACAAATATGCCCTAATAAGATTTTAAGTTATGAGGGAGAGAAAGAAGAATAATTGCAGGAAATTGTAATTTGTGATATTCTGGGCTTGAAATTGCTTCTTACGTGAGTTGACAGGATGCTGAACTCATATGGAGGCAAGGGGTTCATTTTCAAAATTAGTGTTTTACATCTTTTCAAAATGCATCAGGTTACTTATCTTTTTTTCTCTTCTCTGTGTCAATAAAGTAATAGCTGAAAGGTCGTCAGAAAATTCAACTATGGAGGTTTGAGGAGGAAAAGCCTTGGAGGGATGGAGGTTTTGAAATGCTTTGTTTCTGAGAGAATTCAGAAAGGGACTTTGAAAAAATTCACACTTTGTTTTGAGAAGTAGAAAATGATTGAGGAATTAGCATCTTCTGTTGCTGATGATCAAACTTCCACTTAAACACAGGAGGTCAGTTGACTAATTTTTCATTCATCAGCATCAATATTATAATAACTTTTTCCAATAAATTCCACTTAGTGGTCAAATGGAATTGTGAAACTCTGTTTCACTGCACCCAGATGTGAGCAAATAAGAGAATTGAAACAGCAGGTTATAATTTACTATAGCAATCTACCAATTTGAAGAATTTTAAACTGGAGTACCTGTCAACTTATTATTTTTTTATTCTTCTCAAAAGCTAGTCGTCTACTGTAACGAACTGTATATAATTTGGTTATATTTTTATTTTGTCCGTATTTAAAAAATGTTTGCATATGCATATATAGGAGGCGTTGTTGTGCTGCAAATATTGGCTGGCATTGCTGTTTGTCTACCAAGTTCAGTCCCTGCTGGTTGCCCAGGGGCAGACCGTGCTTGCCTTCGCAAATGCAAACGTGAGTTTCCAAATTGCATTCCTTATGACTCTAGTCATAACTAACAATATAACTAACAATATTCAATTTAATAATTAAATAAATGCATATTTTATAGTTATATTGTATGAAAATAATTATGAGTTTATTGAAAGTCAGGTTTTTCACACAAGTCCTCAATGATTGTTCAAAATGAAATACTTTGCACTTTGGACATCTCTTCAATTGTAAGTGTTTACCATGTATTGGCTGCTATAGTGGACTGATGGTGGCTCTACCTGATCAAGTGCGCCATCAACCCCTACACAATGAACTTAATTTGTGCCACAGACTACAGGTGGTACCTTGCAGTTTGACATCCCACAATTCAAGTGTACCACAATTGAACAGTGGAATTTTGGGGATTTTGACTTGCAATTTGACCTCTTGCCCCACAATTAAATCTGCAGAGACACTCAAACTGTCAAATTCAATGTAGAAAACATTGAATTTGAAATTATCTTGCAATTTTACCGCTTTGCAATTTGACCCTTACCCAGCATTGGATTAGGGTTGAATTTCACCTGTAGTCTGTTGTGTCAAAAGTCGGTTGTGCAAATTCCTTTGTTAAAACATTAAAATGTTTCACTTGTTACCTACAAATTTAAGCCAAAAAGAGTCTGTTAGGTGGATTTTGTCCCATTGGACAGGAGGAAAACCTGCCTTGAGAGGAAGTCTGTTAGGCAAAAATCCCATAGGCAGGAGGTCTGTCAGGTGGGATTGACTGTAAAAGGAATTTTGTTGCTATGAAGCAGCATGAAAGTACTAAAGCAAAGGTATTCTTGATGTGTTTTGGACACATGAATATGTAATGAGGGTTTGAATTACTATACTGTATACCGAATACTGTAATGCACATGTCTGGTAAGCAGTATTTCATCTCTTGCAAAGGCAAATGCACCTATTCAAGGAACTGCATACTTGCATATACAGTCAACCTAATTGGACTTAGTTTCCCCTCAATTTAGTACCAGTCTGGCATAGTATCACAAATTTTCCTGGAACAAATCTCTCTCCACTCAGTTCTCAAGAGTGTCTAATTTCTGCCAACTCATTTAGTGCCACAAAAAAGTTGTTCTGAGTTCTTGTTCTGGAAGAAAATTGTGCAAAAGTCACAGAACCTAAGGTATTTTTCTAGGGACATCAGTTGATCACCTTATTACTGAGAAGCACTCAAGCACATGAGTCACTTAAAAACTTAGTACAGCAATTTTAAAAATTATATAAAATCAAATTGTATTGATGTAAATTTGAAATAAATGAAAAATCATCCATTACAATGTTTTCGTTATAGATGTCTGTGTAAGTGTATATAGTGACTGCACTGAATTATAAATGTCTTCACCTAATATTTATTAATTTTGTCGTTGGGTGTATTTGAGTTGCTCTAATAATATATCCGTATACAAATATACTCATGATTCCATCAGAAAGCATAATCACCACAACTCTACTAAATACTGTATATTGTATTCTACAAAAATTGCAAGCAGAAAGCAATATCCTCTTCCAAAATAACAATCAAATCATGGCCTAATCTTGGAATTGTGTGCATTTATTGAAAAGTTGAATCAAAACTTTAAAAAAGCTCATCTTCTAGAGTCTAGACACAATAACATGCCGATAATCATCCGACATAGTCTGCCATAGTTTGAACATATTGATATAATATTATTATAGTTCTCATAGCTTCCTTCTCTTTCATAAAACATACTCAGGTAGTTGTACAGTATTTTCAAAATATATTCGGTACTCCTGATGCTGCAAAAAATTGTGTAATTCTCTTCTTCTGATGTTTCAGTTAAATGCAAGAAATTACTCAACATTGACATCATTAGCCTTCCTAGAAGTTTGAGAGCTTTGTAGTCACGTACGTACTGTGTAAAAAGTACTACTTTTTTGAAGAAAGTTCAGGCACGTACGAACTACCTTAACATAACATTGTTACTACAAAAATGAACATAAATAGGAGCATAAAGGTGACAAAATCATTCAGCAGGTGGTCGTCGTCGTCGTCCTTTGTCGGTAGTTGTTTCTACTGTAACAGATACGGACGTAGTTCCGGACGACGTCGTCGTCGTAGTAGTAGTGAAGACGACTCAGTAGACGAAGACGACTACTGTCGGCCAGCACAGCAACACTTGTCCATTCTATAATCCCAGCTGCTGCAGACCTTATCCAGCGGAACAAACGTGCTTCAGCTGACTCAACACCAGTCACCAGTTCTGAAAGTGCCACCAACAATAATGAACTGTACACAGAAGAAGATGATGACACTGAAAACAAGACAGAATCAGACCAAATCCCTGATGCTACTGCTGATGATGATAATGTCAACAGCACTGATCCAGAAAAAGTCCTGCTCAAAGATGATAATGAAGACCATGATGATGAAAATGGCCAAAGTGACCCAGAACTACTCCTGTCCAAACGTTCATACCTCTCACCACCATATCCCCTCTATCAGGGGTCTTACCCTCCACCACCACAACCTGGTGGTGGTGGTGGTGGTGGGATGTCACCACCACCGATGTACTACGGTTTTGGTCCTATGTTAGTTGGGTACATGAGGTGTTCATGGATACTCCACTAGATGCTCTTACTTCTGATACCGTTGTCGCCAACTCCATACCCTGGCCAGGACTATAGTGGTGGTGCAGGCCAGTATCAGGCCTCTGCAGCAGGTGGTTACCAACAAAAGCAGCAGGGATATGGCGAGGGTGCATATGCTGCTCCTTCCAAGTCATATGGAGGAGGATCTTATGCAGCACCTGCTCCTAACTACGGGGGATCTTATGGTGCACCTGCCTCCAACTATGGAGGAGGATCTTATGGAGCACCTGCCGCTCCAAGTTATGGAGGAGGATCTTATGCATCACCTGCTCCCAGTTATGGAGGAGGATCTTATTCTGCGCCTGCACCCAGTTATGGAGGATCTTATGGAGCACCTGCCCCCAGTTATGGAGGAGGATCTTATGCCGCACCTGCTCCCAGTTATGGGGGATCTTATGCAGCACCTGCAGCTTATTCAAGCTATGGAGGATCTTATGGAGCCCCAGCAGCTGCAAACTATGAAGGAGGAGGATCTTATGGAGCCCCTCCCTCCTATGGGGGATCTTATGGAGCCCCTCCCTCCTATGGGGGACCGTATGGGGCCCCTCCTCCCTATGGGGGATCTTATGGAGCCCCTCCTCCCTATGGGGGATCTTATGGAGCCCCTCCTCCATATGGGGGATCTTATGGAGCCCCTCCTTCCTATGGGGGATCTTATGGAGCCCCTCCCTCCTATGGGAGATCTTATGGCTCAAATTATGGGGGATCCTATGGCTCAAATTATGGGGGATCGTATGTGTCACCAGGTGGATATTATGCCTCACCATCATCCGCCCCAAGTTATTCTGCTCCAGCCCCAAGTTATTCTGCTCCAGCCCCAAGTTATGCTGCTCCAGCCCCAAGTTATGCTGCTCCAGCCCCAAGTTATTCTGCTCCAGCCCCAAGTTATTCTGCTCCAGCCCCAAGTTATGCTGCTCCAGCCCCAAGTTATGCTGCTCCAGCCCCAAGTTATTCTGCTCCAGCTCCAAGCTACTCTGCTCCAGCTCCAGCTACTCTGCTCCTGCCTCAGGTTATACTGCTCCAAGCAACACTAATAATAATTACAAGGCACCTGGACCACAAACTTACAACGCAGCTCCTGCTCCAAGCTACCCAGCACAGCGCTCAGTGACTTACTCATCACCAGCGCCTGCAACTTACTCTGCTCCAGCTTACAACAATAATAATTACAAGGCACCTCCACCATCATATGATTCTGCAAAACCCAGCTACACACCTCCTTATGCACAAAAGTCATACAATTACAATGCTCCCAGCACTTATTACATCCCACCCACTTATGAGGCACCCAAGCAGTCCACTTACAATACTGCTGGCCAACAGACAACTTACCAAGCACCTGGTTATCAACAATCTTATGCACCACCAGCAAAGGGTGCTTACCAAGCAAAAGCAGAAACAGCGTATGCACCAGTACCATCAATGTATGCAGGGACACCCTCAGCAGGGGGAGGTTATGGTGGTGGTGTATATAATGCTCCAATAATGCCATATTATGGAGGTGGAGGTTACATTGGCAGTTTTGGGCAGAATTACCCTGATTTCCATACCTATATGAAGAACTATGGTCCTCGATATGGTGGAGCTGGTGCTGGGTATGGTGGAGGAGGACCTTATTATGGTGGTGGTGGTGGTCCTAGATATGGTGGAGGATATGGTGGTCCACAACCAGCAGCAGTGCCTCCTTATGGCTATGATGAAGGCTATGGGTATTCAGGTATGAGTATACCCATGTTAGGTCTTCACGGCAGAATGTACACGAAACGGACGCTTAGGCCTATATTACCCGGTTTCCAGATGCGGTAAAGAATGTCCGCCTTGGTCATGACTATGACAAGTAATTGTGTATATGATGTAGATTGCTGCTGTTACAGAGGACACGTATTGAATGATCACAAAACTTTGAGTCCTATACAGTAAAATCGCATTACAATGAACTCCCATATATGGGACTGAGAAAAAACGTGTTACACCAAGAAATCCCTTTCAACAAGGTTCATAGCTCTTTTGAAATGAATGTATGAATGACTGAAATTTAGGAAAAGGTAATAATGGATGCTTTAGAGTACTTCCACAACCAAAACAGTATGTGAAAATTGCCCCAATTTCAAACTTTGTTTATGAATTAATAAAAAAAGTCAAAATTCAAAATAAAATTAAGAATAAAGTCTGGGAGCGAAAGAATTTAAAATATATTTACATGGTTAGAATAACTCCTTACTCTCGACTTAGTTTGTCTTTTATGGACGAATTCTACTCGTAAGTAAGTAAGTTTTTACATACAAGCCTGAAATAGAGCAATATTAGCCCAAAAATACTTTTCTTTCAAAAATTAGCCCTTTCTAAATTTTAAAATGGATAAGCTAAATGAGTGAAGATTTGAGCTACATATATAAAATTTTATGCATGAACAGATTAGTACTTAGAGTTTTGATTCGAAGATGTTAGTATGTGTCCAACCCAAAAGGGTATAACACGGTTATTAATCATGTTTAAAGATCTCACGTGCGTATTAGTTCCGACTTCACTAACATGTCATATAACTCTAAGATCTCCTTTTACAGTTGGTTATGACAAATCTTTTTAATAACTAATTGGCCCTATTAAGAAACTCCTGGGACAAAGAAAACAATTGTTAACAAAAAATGGACCTCTGGAGATTTATTGCAATGGAATTTTACTGCATTGGGTTGATGACCAAGAACCACTAACGTGCACTTTTGTTTAATTTTTGTTGTAGAGATTAAAATTGTGACACAATAAAAGGCTTCTTTTCCATATCATACATACAGTAAACGCAAGAATTGTACAATCAATTATAGTGATTGCTGGGAACATGCTGAACACGTTGCCAAGTTGGATGCTGGATTTCAAAAATCGATTTTGGTCTGCTTTCTTGAATGATTTCAGTCATTCTGTACTCGAGACATTGAATTGTTTCCCCTGGTGATTGCCAATTTAAATTCGGAGCGTCGTATATATGACTTTATATTTATTCTGAAGTACTTGTATTAACACATGACATAGATATTTTGTAAGGTGTTTATTGTGTAATGTCATTATGGTTCACGACTACACTTTTCAACCATACAATAGTTCATGGGAAACATACAGTACTTATTTCCATTAAACGTATTTTTTCAGCTTTCATAATGGCGGCTCTTTTTTTCCTCAAGTTTTCACGAATTTTCTCCCAAAATGTACACACAAAAAATGGCCATAACCTCACTAGCAAATTATCAATTTAGCACAAATTCCAGCAACCTGAGCACCATGCACCCCATGTATTTTGTTCAAGGATTGATCATCTTATTCTTTTTGGCAACACTGGTCATGAAAGAAGAAGTCATTCTTTTGCAGACAATGACAAGTTAATTCAGGTCCAGATTTTTCTCTCATGCAAAATGGCACATTTTTAGTGACACATCCTTTTTCTCCTTATAAACAATTCCCTCATAAAATCAATCTTAACAAGAAGGAAGTATTGTGTTATTTCTTATTTGACATTCACTGATTGCAAATTGCTTCAACACGTCTGCTGTTCACTTTGAAATTAAGACAAAATATTAGCTTGAAATTTGCACCATCAACTATGGATGACAGAATTACAACATTCATTGTGCGTCATTTTGAAAATTTTCTTTTCTTTCATTCAAACTACTTTACCTGGAAATAGAGTGATTCTAAAACTCACAGCAAGCAGATACAATAATATTAAATAAGACAGATGGCTGGTGGAAGTTACAGAAAAGTCATTAGATGACTATTCAAGACACTTACTGACATTTCTTTGTTTTGTCATGATTGCAAATACTGTATGGTGGGTATAGTGGGACCCTGAAATGCAGACATGGTTGGTACATGGGCTCTGTCACAATGTTGGAACATCCACACATTGGACCACATTTTCCCACCGATTTTCAATGGGAGTATTTTTAATTAATTCTCCAGAAGATCATTAATTGAGCAAAAGTTCCCAAAAAATTGACGCATTTCTTCTCAACTTTCAGATACAAAATATTAATTTACAAAAATAACACATGCGGGAGTTTTGGTTCGGGTTTGGATGCGGGAGTTTTGGTTGTACCTTGTGAACGCTGAAAAGCGGCAAATAAAGTTTTCTGTTCATTCATTCATTCAAAAAAGCACACAGAATCTGATCTTTTGGCATCAGACAGAGCTCAAGAAGCAAGGAGCAGGAATAAGTCTTGCTAGACTGAGCACACATGATGAAAAACAAAAACAAAGAAAAAGCACAAAATTAGCCTGTTCTAGATTGGTAATGAAATTCCATTCAGCACTTTTAAATGTAAATACTGTAGCTCAATATCTTCAATAAATACCTAAATTTCGAAAAAAAAGAAGTTTTCCTGAAATCTTGGAAAATTGTCCATATCTCAAATTACTGCTGCCTAGACGTTGGGACAGATTTTTTTTAGTTTCAAGAGTCCCTAACCTGAATTGTCCATTGGTTGGGGTTGCACTGTAATCAAGTCTCTCCTATGAACTCAATTGCTCAAGTCATGATTTCTGAAATACATCTGTATTGACTTCAACCACTGAAGAATACAGTATTTCAATTTATTTTGAGCACAATACAAATGAAGGCAGAAAAGACGCTCATTCTGTGTCAGCGGAAATCAGAGTTTTTCGAATCTTTCAGAATCATCAAGTTCACTGAACTGCTCATTTACATAAAAGAACTGTAGGAGCTTTCGTAACTATAAATTCCATATACTTTTAAAACTGCAGCATTTCACTTTTGGCCGATGTTTTGTAGAGGTGACCATTCTAAACACACCGAGTTTCATCTTGAAAGACATGCCTTATTCAGGTTCAACACAATTAAAAGGCTGCTGTTCTCAACAGGATCCCCTGACCTATTCCAGCCCTCACCCAAAAAAAAGTCAAGCCAAAATTCGTTTCTTTCTCAAAAATTGCAAAACTCTTGAAAAAAAAGAAGGCGGTACCTTGTGATGCAAATATATCATTATTGCGTCGTCCATTAACGTGCACGGAGAAAATCGTATCACAACATTCCTTCAACCCCATTATAAATGCTCAAGCCGGACGGGGTCGAACCTCAGCCACATTTTCAGCATTTGTCAGGATTGACAAAAACGGGTAATTCTCGTCAAATCGGCCTCCACCCAGCTCCGAAATGAATTACTGTCGAAGGAAAAGAAATAAACTGGACAGATATCACAACTCTTGGTGATACAACATACTGTCGAAGGAAAAGAAATAAACTGGACAGATATCACAACTCTTGGTGATACAACATGTCACAAAATCATTAGCACATTATCCCCTTTGAATCAATCATTAAATGTTATCCCAAACGAGAAAAACTTTAAAAATACAGTCCCGCAGACTAAGGTATTGCACATTCTGGCGAAAGCAAGTGTTACTCAAAAAAAAATCTCCGATCCTCCGTATTCCATAAGTTCACATTATCAGCATGAAGCGTCTCGCAAAAAAAAAATGCACAAAAAATCAAGCCCTTCAACAACGACAACGAGCAGGGTCGCCTCACATGACATAAAACTACAGAGTGCCAAGAAAATAAATAAATAATTAATGATACAGTCAAACCCCGTTAAGACGCCCCCTTGACAAGTGCCAATTTCTTTTGAAAAACAAAACTTTTCTAACGATGAAAGCATTGGAAACCCCTTCTTAAAACGCCATCCGCCAAAATTATTGACACTTGGAATATGCTCCTCACAATTAATTTTCTTTCTGTAATCCCACCACCAAGATTAGAGTTTCCGCAAAAGGTCTCCAATTTAAAAAAAAAAATGCACGAACACAAAGATGACATGATTTACTTCTTGGGAACATTAGCTTGAAATAATTTATGCATCCCAGCGGTTTTTTGATCGTTTTCTTGGAGAATAAGCATTTTATTTCCTTTCCGGGTTCATTATCATGTTATCCTTTATTCTCCAATGAACGCCGTAGCATTTACTTGAAATATTACGACTTTTCTGCAGGCATTACTTTTGATAGACCAGCTTCAGAGACCAGTGGATATTTAGAAATTCAAGACTGTCCAAGAAAAGAAAATGGAAGAAAGAGAAGAAATTTGGGATAAACCCAGGTGACAAATGTTACAAGCCCTTCAATTGCAACTTTTTCTTGGAAAATGAGACAGGAATGCATGACAAATTGATAATGGGAAAGGGTTTCCTTCTTCAGCATCTCATACACGGGCTTCACTGATTTTTTGTATTACAATAATTGTTTGTGGTTTTTCANAAGAAAGAGAAGAAATTTGGGATAAACCCAGGTGACAAATGTTACAAGCCCTTCAATTGCAACTTTTTCTTGGAAAATGAGACAGGAATGCATGACAAATTGATAATGGGAAAGGGTTTCCTTCTTCAGCATCTCATACACGGGCTTCACTGATTTTTTGTATTACAATAATTGTTTGTGGTTTTTCAAACAACCTCTCCCCTCCCTTTTTTGACCTGGCTACTACAGTTGGTACCCCACAATTTGACCCAAATCTGGAACTGGGCTAGGGTCAAATTGTGAAGTGGCTGAATTGCAGGACTCCATCTAATGCTATGTTTTCTGCATCAAATTTGATGTTTCACGTCTCTCTTTCGGTCACATTGCAGGGCAGAGGTCGAATTTCAAGTAGACTCCGCAGAAAATTTGACTGACAAATTGCAGGATGTCAAATTGCAAGGTACCACATGCATTAGAGACTGGCTATCACTTAATGCTTCAAGCTTTTCTGACACCCATGCCAGTCTCTATCAAAGAGACTGGCATCTATTGTTGGTGACCAGGCGTTCTTTTGAGAAAATACGGTATTTAAGCTTTTTTTAAATGAACCACCAACCCTTTTTTACACCGCCACGAACCTCACAAAATAAATGGCGACGGATTCTCGAGGGTTCGACTGTCAATTATAAAAACTCTAGATCGACTCGAGAGACAAAAACAAAAGACAAAACCAAACACCAGTGGTTTTCACGCAACCCGCCCCGTGTCCTTCCACTTAATTATGTAGTCCCTAAAGAGCGCCGCCAGCGAGGGAAACGAGGGGCGGTCGTGCGGATTCAGTTGCCAGCATCGCAACGCCACGTTCTCATAGACTACACGCACTAGTTCCGCGGAAATGCGCGCGTTGGGCGATTGAGGACATGGAACCCGTTTCCCAGACTCCAAAGCCTTGATCATTTCGATGACCATCTCGGGATCGTTCGACGGCTGCACCAGGGACACGTTCATCTGGCAGCCAGAGTACATCTCACACAGGGTCACACCGAAGGACCACACGTCCGAGCGGGTCGAGAATCGTTGGTCCTTCAAGTTCTCCAACGACTGCCTGTGTGAGGAACATAGAGGAACGAGATACATTTTATTGAAGTCCAACTTCAAAACAAAAGCAACGACAAAAAAAAAAATCAACTCAAGGAGGTCAGGGATACAAGCATTTGTGTTGGGAGAAAGAGAAAAAGTTCAATTACAGGTGTGTTGTAATTAATTCTGCAATGTTGTTCAAACCGAATCTCAATTTGCTGGAACAAATACATTTTGATACTTCAACGGCTAACAAGCAAATTTATTTTGAAATTCATCCAACACAACTCAAGTAACTTCTAGGGTTCTCAAAGGTTTAAATCATTTCCTGAACCCCTTTGGAAAAATATAAGAATACTTTGAGTGAATACTTCGGAAGTTCTTTCATTAATACATTTGATTAAACGAGATTTGATTTGTGCAAGAGCGGAGCAATTTAGCGCAAAGTTTCAGGACAAAAGTCTGGGAGAGAGGCTTACACGGTTTTGCTAGCCTTGCACATTTACAGCTTTGGTCCAACAAGGTCATCATTGGATGCCAACAGCAACTAATCCGAATTGGTGTCAAAATAGTTTATTGCAACACAGAAAAATAGAAATGAGAACTCTCAGAGAGGTATTCTGATGGCAACCAAATTTTAGGTAGAGTGGCACATCAAGTGCACCAAAACATAAACTCTTGAGTAAACTCAGAAGTGCTTTTCATGCAGTAGTTACAAATATATGATTATAAATATTTGTAGCATAGATTTACAATTTAAATGCAATTACATACAGAATTATTTCCCAGACAGCAAACAAGTGAATTGGATAATCAGCAATTGGGAATGTGTTGATGGAACATGTTTCAAAGTTTCATGCTTCATATAGGGAAAAAACGAGCAATGCTTCAGTTAGCTTTTTTGCCTGCTTGCTATGTTTGAGACATCCAAGTTTTCCTCTGGCAATTGCAAATTGAACTTCTCCTGCAGCCCAGATTAAAAGAAAAAAGAAAATTTTTCTTTTAATAAAGCGGAAATTACAGTTAGAAAGCTTTCAAAGGTTTTTTCAGGGTTACAGAAAATTACAGGATATTGTATTCGGCGATATTCTATGCCTTAAATTGCTTGTTGAATAAGCTGACAAGATGCTGAACTAGGAGGTAAGGGTTCATTTGCCCAATTGGCCTTTTCACTTCCTTTCAAAATGCATCGAGTAACATTCTTACTTGCGTTCTCTTGCCTGTAACAATAAAACATTAGCCAAAGGGCCTCCAGAAAATTCTAGTTATGATCTTTGAACGGGAAAAACCTTTGACTTACGGAGGTTTTCAATACATTTTTTGTAAGGGATATCAGAAAGGGACTTGAAAAAAATTAACATCGACTCAGACAGGTTCCGTCATCAATTTTGAAAACGCACTTTTTTCAATTGTATCACTATGAGTAAACCTGAAGCCTTCGCTATATTCACTAACCAAGGAGCAGGAAGTTTCCGAGTCAGATCCTGGAGGATATAATAGTCTCCGTCGGCGGAATTCGCTCTGTCTCCATCAGAGTTTATCCTTCTGGCTAAACCGAAGTCGGAGATCTTCACCAAATCGTGTTGTGCAACCAAAACGTTTCGTGCGGCCAAATCCCGATGAACAATCTTGTTGCGTGCCAAGAATTCCATTCCCTATAGAGTAAACCCGCGTCAGATACAGTAGATGAAAACACAACCTCCTCGGGGCATTAAATTCCCCACACTTCCCTCATGCAATTACAACGATTAGTACCGTAATCAAAATGCTGTGCCATCACACGTACAAGACGCAATGCTTGGCCAAACGTGCGAAACTTTTCACGTCATCCAAAGAAAGTCACTTCACACTCAAATCGATCGAAATAAAAACTTCCTCGGGTCCAAATCCGTACCTCAGCGATATTCAGCGAAAATTGCAGCAACTGCTCTTCCGTGAGATCGGATCTATGCTCCGTTTCGTACTGAACCAGGGACCCGTGAGGGATGTACTCCAAAACCAAAGAAAGTGGGTCCTCAATAATGCCTTTCACCTCCACAATGTTTCGATGACGCGATTCCTGCAAAAAAATAATAAATAATCGATAAATAACAGTCACAATTTTAACTATCATCAACTGCTGTTAAGTACCCTCGTGATGGCAATTTCTTTCATAAACTCCGAACGAATCTTTTCGATGCCACACATGGAATGCAAACGTTTCACAGCAACTTCCTCTTGCTTGAAGCCTCCCGGAGAATTCAAAGTTCCTTTGTAAACGACACCGTATTGACCCTGAAAGAAGAAAATACTGAACTGTAAATGCATTTTTCTCATTTAATAAAAAAAACTTCAATTTCATAAAATTGAATATAAATATCCAGTGTTTCTCGCGCAATGAAATGCAAAAAAGTGATAATACGGACTGGAAGTGTCCCCGTCTTATACAGTCGGACTTTTTCGAGTCGAATTTGAAAAAACAAACAATAAAATTCGACTTCGAGAGGCTGGAGAAACTGAGTCTGAAAATACTTGCTGTAAATTTTTTTAAAGAAGTCATTGAGGCTAAAATTGTGATGCAAGTGTCAGTAGCATGTGCAAAAAGCATTTCCTTAATTATTCCGACAACATAAAAAAGCTATCCATAGGAAACTCGAATATAAATGCGTCTACCGGATGCGCAATCTCAAGCCCAGATTCCAAGTTGCTAATTTTCCTCCCCAACATTTTTACAAATTTGAATTCCCTGTCCTTCCTTGTCTTCAAAAATTTCGAGCTACGAAGGTTCACAGTTTGAACATTTCGACTCAACGATGTTCAGGTCTAATCTTTAAAATGAATTTCGGCAGGGACTAAAGAAAAATTCGAGTCAAGTACTGCACGTTTTCGACTCGGAAGGTTAACATAAAAGAGGTCCGACCGTAATGTGTATCTATTCCATGGAAATGTTCAGTGTCCTCAACCTCCTTTTCCCTCGTCACAACCAAAGATGATATCAGGTAAAAAAGAAACTTTTCAATCACTCACTCGACCAATTTGTTGCTCGATTTTCACGTCGCTTTGAGACAAGACCATGGCGTGGATACTTTGAGCAGGTAGTTCGAAGTTGATGTCGAAATAAATAGATTCATCCTGAAATAAAAATCAAGAACTCCATATACTTACATATAAATATATATACTGTATATATATAGAGAGAGAGAGAAAGAAAGAAATAAAGTGTTAAAGTCGCACTCACTGCTCCTCCGCCAGACAAATGCCTTATTGGCAAAAGTGAACACGAATCCTGCCAATGATCCAAGTCACTTCCGTCCAACATCGTCATTTTGGTAACGCTGGAGGAATTTCCATAGTTTATCATGGTACTATGAGCGCTGGCCTTGGCCACACCAACGATCGGTTGATTATTGGCTCGGAAAAGAGCCTGAAATGAACAATTCGTTTTCAGTAATGCGACCAATTCTCTAATACGTGAGAAAATCCGTAGAATTCGGAAAAAATCGCAAAAAGCTAAGATGCCACTACCACTATTTCGTTCTTAACACAAATGACATTCAGTTCGACTGATTTAATGAGCTGACCAAAATTCTCTTCTGAAATATTGATTTTAGAAACAAATATTCCCAAAACTCTTTTTCTGACATTTTACATCGCCTTTGCGGCTTCCACCAAAAACTCCTGAACACTGCACACCACAATTATTGCTAGCTACATTTCAACTTTGGGATGCTGGGGGTTCTTCAATCAAAGCATCACAAAAAAGATCGGCATTTTTTTTACTTCAAGAAGCTCTTCGGTCAGAATCGAGCAAATTTCTTGAAACTCTTTCAAACCTCATGTACAGTGGACCCTTAGTTAACAAACTTGATTGGGTCCAGGCAAAAGTTTGTTAACCGAATTTGATTTTCCCATAGAAGTCAATGGAGAACCAATCAATCCATTCCTGGCATCCAAAATAATATTGCAAACTTGATGAAAATAAAAAAACAACCAGGACAAATATTTCATCAGAAGGAGTTACTGAAGCATCCTGTGTGCATCCACAAGATTGTGTAGGGTTGGATTGAGATATGACTATTGAAAACAACTCAAAAATCTTTACACCCAGAAAAAAATTAACATATGAGTAGGAGGAAAACTGTCACCACAAAATGGAATGTTTATTTTACAGTACAATGCTATAAATAAAGAAGAAATTCGGCAGTTGGGCAGTGGAAAGAACAAGAAAATCTGTTCGGAAATTCCTTTGTCCACAACTCCAACAGCAGCTGGATATCATTTGTTCAATTTATTCTGCTGAAACCATGGAACATCTCATTTTACTCACTTGATGTACCGTATATCAAACTTGAAAAAGTTTTGAGTTAGCCTTTGGTATAACTAAATTTTGTTTTTGGTGGCTTGTATTTGTCCACTGTAACTTTCCTTTGGATTCTACCCTTCAGTTGAATGTCATAACCTATTTCGGTATTTTTTCCTGCGAACAAAAGTTTGTTAACAGAATTTTGGTTAAGGGATCTTTCTTTGAGGACAAAATTTTGACAATGAAAAGTTTGTTAACCAAGGGTCTAAGAAGATGTGTAGTGCAGTAGTGATTTTGTTTTTCAAGACCCTACTTGAAACAGAGAACGCAGATGATCCTGTGGAACTCCTCTGGCAAATGGGTCCAGATCCCAACACCTCTCAATAGTTTTACAGATGACAACGGAACATCCTTCCGGGGTCGGGAGCGAAGTCACCGCAAAATCTTCCGGCCGTCCGCGATGAAAATCACTCGGATTCTTGCCAAAAGAATATATCTCCCACAGCGTCGTACCAAAGGCCCACACGTCGGCAGATTTCGACCGCCAGATTTTACGGACGTCTCTCATGCATTCGGGGGCAATCCACGGATACCTGAACATGAAGAAGATTATAATGAACATGATGAAATAATAGCTCGCAGCCAAAATCAATGACCGCAGCGAGAAAAGAAGGAACAAACTCAGGTCTCCATTATTTAAAAAAAAATCCTTTTTGTGCTGGCAATGCAAAAAATGTACATGCGCACACAACCAACAACTCTAACGCATTTGCAATTCACTATGATCGGAGGGGCATACACCAGAACTCACCCGCACAGAAATCAACCCCCCGCCCCCTGTGCTTGGCGGTCTGCCTCCACCAAGGCGCCTAGTCTTTCCTTGGGTGACAGACCCCCAACAGCAAGGAGCTAGAGGGAGCTATTTATTTGAGCATCCTATATAGTTAAGGGTTCCAACCCTGTCCTTCTAATAAGGAATGCATTCCTTATTGGAAGGACAGAGAGTCAGGAGCGGAGCCCTTCTGTTTCAATATTCACTTGAAAGCGACCGTGCGTGTTAAGATCAGCCTCACTCGCAAAATCCGTATCCTTTAAAGAATTTTTAAAATCCGAGGGCTCACAGCACCTCCTCTGAATGCTGTTATTCAGATGATATAAAATATACTGGCATCCAGCATACAGTAACTGCTTGACAGCAGACCATGCATTGTACTATATAGTCATTGCTCTATATGGAATTAGCGTATGCTGCATTATCAAACTCCCTCCAGACAAGAAACAATCTGTAATAAATGAGTTGAAAAAATTATATGCAAAAAAGTGCATGAGAAATTATTGCACTGTGCAAGTTATTGTTGCTATCCCATTTATTTATTTTTTCAGGGCAGAAGTATATAGTCAGGGTGCAACTTATTTGTTTGTTATTTCGTTTGTTGCTATCCAAGTTGTCAACGGCGGCTCCCTCTAGCTTCTTGCTGGTGGGGGTCTGTCACCCAAGGATAGACTAGGTGCCTTGGTGGGGGCAGACCGCCAAGCGCAGGGAGCGGGAAGAGGGAAAGCAAGAAAGTTGATTTCTGTGCGGGTGAGTTCTGGTGCGTGCCCGATCGGGGGGCATATATGCAATGTGAGTTGAATTACAAGTGACATCTACCCACGAACATTAGTAACACATACAGTCAACCCGTGATTTAGCGCCACCTTTTCACAGTGCCACAAATTACCTTGGAACAAATCTCACCACACTGTGTTCTTTGAGGAAAGCAAGATTTAGTGCCAACTCAATCAGTGCCACAATGAACGGTTTGTCCTAAATGAAAAACGGGCAAAGATTAAAGAAAGTATGGCCTTTTTCTAGGGATATCATCGGGTTATTACTGAGAATCAAGTGCTCAACAAATCAAGATTATTTTGAAGAATCCATTTCTGATATTAAATTGCTGATCAATTGAACATCTTTAAATAAAGTCGGAGCTTTGCTGGAAACATCGATAATTCCTACATGATGTGAAACTCAAACTCAAACAGACCTCGCATTAATAAATTAAAATACAGTACAAAAACAGTACATTTGAGCTTCAAATTATTTCTTGCTTTCCCTCTTAAAGCCTCATTGTCCTTAAAATTTCAAGAAACAAGCTCATTTGGCTTACAGTAAAAACCCAGAACTTGACTTTCCTCACATACAATATTGTTGATTTAGTCCCACCCTTGCTTAGTTCCACAGAATGTGCAGGGACAAACAACAACACTGAATAAATGTTTTTGATTGTGATAAAATGGTGGGAAACATGCATCAACTTCATCATAGCAGTGGCAATATTTGGACAACCAACACAATATAAACAACTACTGTATTCACTCAAGTAACAAAAGCACCTCTTCTGTAAAATTCAAGAGGAGAGAAGGAGGATGCGCATCATAAGCAGGTATGCATTTTTATTAAAATCTCAGAAGCTTAGGTGCGCATTATATTTGATTCTAGTGGGGAATTTTGGCATCATTTTACGAGAAAAACTAATTTTCACGTAATTGAATAGAATTACAATTGGTTTAATTCAGGATCAATGCATGTCTAAATTCAAATTTAGGTGTTGTAAATTTAACAATAAATGATTGCACTTTTGACTGTTCGAGTCATTCAAGAAGGGGTGAGCGACTTACTCGAAGATACAATTTCATCAAACCTTTTTCAATTAAAACCCGGGTGGGCGACTTACTTGAGGGGCAAGTGGCAACCCAGTAAATAACGTACAGTAATTCACCGAAATAAAATTTAAAAAACGAACTCGATCTTGTCGACAACAGTCAATCCTGGGTCTGCTAGCTTGACCTGCAGCTGTCTGTCGGTGTGCGCAAACACCAGGATGTTTCTGCAACGTATCTTCCCATGAACTATGTTCATATCATGCTAAAAGAAAAATGAAAATAAAAACACAGCAAATCAATAACACTTCGCGCATTGACGAGAGGAAAAGAGGGTCAAGACACACACCAGTTCATTGATTGCCTTCACAATCGCAGTTGCCGCTTCGGAAAGTTCCACCTGCTTCAGCTTCGTCTTGTTGCTTCTCAAGTAAACGTCGAAGGAACCGAGTGGTGCCCACTCGCCAATCAACGAGCACGGATCAGACAACACAACCCCGTGGAATGGAAGCAAGGACACGTGCTTCCACGTCAACACGACACTGCACATGTTCAAAAATGCCTGAAAATGCGTTTGCCACTTGATATTCATTCACACAACACACACCAAAAAAGACAACGTATTACAGTCGGACCATTCAAATCCGAATTTGAAGGGAGCAACAACAAAAATTCCACTTAGGCCTGAAAAGGCTTGCTGTAAATTTAAAATAATTGGAGTCGGAATGTTTTCTGAAACTGTGTGTAGTGTGTCCAGATTCCAGAAGCACTTCCTTGATTACTCCCACAGCACAAAAAAGACTAACCACAGAAGAGTGCTGCATAAATGAGTCTTACGGATGCAGAACCTCAAGATGAGATGTTACGGACCAACTGAAGTTGCTCCTCTTCCTTTCCAAATGTATTATCTTTTGCAGAATTAAAGTCATTCATGAAAAGCTAAACTCGGTACTGAATTTTGAAGTCACTGTTGCACCACATTCTTGTACACCAAAGAGATAGAAATCTTTCTGTAATTCTTTTTAGTAAATTGTGCGTCCTAATCACAAAATAAGGAATTTTTTGACAAAAATGGGTATAATCCAAGATCCATTAGTTGGATTGATTTTAGTGTGGTTGCAAAAAAGTTAAGAAAACATTTTAAGATTCAATTTTGGATTGCGTACAATTTTCTAGGTCAAATAATGAATTAGGCTGTAACATCAAATCGTTATTTTAATGTGATCGCAAAAAAGTTAGGAAACATTTTAAGTTTCAATGTAGGATTGCTCCCAATTTTCAAGGTCATATATTGAATTATAATATGAAATCGAAAATTCAATTATTGGATTTGCGCTTTGGTGTACTGTGATTCAAGTGATAATATCATGTGCAAAAATTCTTCTTTGGCACTGCTAACGAGTTTTGCCACGAACTTCTCCGAGATTTTATTTGCTGATCGTGTTGTGTGGTAGTTTCTTTTTTGATACCTGCGAGAGTAAACGAAGTCTTTTGGGAACATTCAAGCAAACTATGACGTTTCCGTTCTCTTCCTTTTAAAGGCGATAAAATATAAAGGTTAATCTTAAAATTAAACTGCAACGAGGCTGCGCAAGTCCCTCAGCACTCTGATTTTCCTTCCTTGCATCTAGTAGTGCATTTTTAAACCACTTAAATGTGCCACAGGCTTGAATTTCCTGTCCTTCTTAGTCTTCAAAGACTTCGAATCACAAAGGTTCATAGGTTGAACATTCTCCATTAAGGAGGCTCAGGTTTTACTGTTTCAAAGCGACTTCGGACAGGGACAAGGAAATGAATTCGAGTTAGGGAGGTTTTCGACTTGGAGAGATCCGACTGTAACACGTCAGCTTTGGAAACTCAAATTCACCTTCATATCGGCTAGTGAAACGTCCTGCGTCAAATATTTCACAGCAACGTCCACCAAATTTTTTCGAACTGGATGATACCACTTGGCTTTCCTGATCATACAGAACCTTCCTCGCCTCACCGACGGATCCACGCCGACTGTAAACTTGGAAATTCTTTTCATTCCGTCATCAATGTACGAAAAAAACCAGAAACCAAAAGGATTTACAGCTAATCAGCGCAGAGACGGGGATAATCAGCGGTTGTGTTTCCGCATTCGAAACATCAGCTACAGGTGCAAGGTGATCCGGCGCAGACCCATTCGTTTGAGGTGCACTTCCTGTCTGGCCTCGACACAACAGCAGATCGTCGCATCGATCTGTAGAAATACAATTGAAATTATCAGATTTAAAACCGAAATTTGGCATTTCTCCAATAATAACATTTTAGACAATCTTTCATCTGCTGAATTGAATGACTGCATTTGAATTTTTCATTCTGAGAAACTTTATTCAAATCCACCTTTCTAATTTTTTGATGACATCCAAGTAAATCTGCTTCATTGGTTCTCATCTTAATTTTTGCAAATAAGCAAGAACTTTTTAAATACGGTACCTGCCATCAAGTCTCACAAGCAAAATTTATTTGAGTTTGCAAATTTTTAAGAAACTTCGCTTGTCTGCAGAAAATTTTTCGGGAATTTGCTGGTCTGCAAACATTTTATGGGAATTTGTTGGTCCACGGGCCCAAAATTGTTGAACAGTGCGATAGATTATAGGCACTTCTCATGTGAACAATTTTCTCAGTCATTCAATTTGAAAATTTAAACCAACAATTTATTCAATACAGTACAACGAACGTTTTCCGAAGTCCCAGAAGTGTGTTGTAACAAGATTTTACTGTAATTTTCAGCGAACTTCCTTGAATTCAGCGGTACTGCATCTCACCATATTCAGATGGAGGAACAACATCACTCAAAACAAACGGGGCGTCCTGAAGTTCTTTGGACGAGTAATGCATGATCAACTCCTTGATGTCGAAAAACTGAACTCCGTCTTGGTCGTGTCCCTTCAGCTGATACTTGCTATCCACTTTCACAATCTTGAAAGTCTGCGGCTGTCGGCTGAGGAAGAAAGAATCAGGGCTGAGGCTTTGACAGAATGATAATACCAACCAGTCGCATCATACTCACCCTTCTACAGTGCACACGTCAAGATGAAATGTATCGTATTCCGTTGCAGATTCTCGCAGAAGATAGGAACCTTCCGACCATTCCTTCTTCTCTTTCAGTTTGGCAAGTGAGAAGGAAGGACTGAAACCATAACAACAACAAAAACAAGATCAGATTTTAACAAAATATTTCTTTCCGAATTCATGGCGAATCGAATATTCATAAAAGGCTGTCTGTCATCAGAAACACAAAAATTTGGAAGTAGCGTACTTTGATTCAAAATTTATTCACTTCTTCGGATGCTAGGAAAACGAACAGACCAGACTTCCCTGTGACGTTAATCAAGAGATTTTCATTTTACTAATGCAGCACAAAGACTCTTTCTTGGTTAAAATAGAGCCACTTGAAAACGCAAAGGGCGACGAACTGATGAAAGCTTGAAAATCTGAAACAGGCGCGATTAATGATAGGTACAGAAGTGACTACTTTTAGAAGGAGCATGAATTTGAAATGTTTCTAGAAAAAATCGGCTACTTGAGAACTGGACATCGAATAACATTCCTGTCTTATTTCGGAAAAGATGAACAGCTCAATGATAGAAGTAAACTCATCTCGTCAAATTTTGACTTTGAACCCGACCACACAGAAACAAAAATCGCGTTCCACATCACTGCAGTTTTTAACATCACACTCTCAATCCATTACATGTTTCCTTCACAACATATACGATCATTAAATGATTGAATACGATGAAAAAAAGAGCAGAAATATGACAAAACACGTTAAAATTTTTCACAACAAATATTGCTGTACAAAAATGTTTTCTGCACAACAAACTTTTTTTCCCCAAGCCCCAGCAGAAAATCAATGGAGTACATGTTGGAACAGTCTTTCTCAGTCCCAGTACGAAAATTTTTCTCGGGTATGTTCAACGGATTTTTCAGGCTAATAATTTCCTGACTAAAGCAGGCACAGTCTCAAATTTCTGATCCCAAATGTGACTGACTGGTTCTTATTGTAGCATGGATGGAAGGTGTAATCAATGACAAACATGCTTGCAAGTGGTTCCACGCATCATCCTCACAGAATGAAGCGATTGGTGCAATTGATGGAATGCATAATACAAATTAATAATTATTTCACACAATCACTCAAGTTTCCACAAAAAAATGAGAGAATTCCAGAAAAGCAAGATTCAACTGTTCATATGCATTTTTTCTGGTCATCAACTTTCAAAATCTTATTACAGTAGCTCTTGTTACAACAAGTACTTTTACACAAAATTTTTAGTAATAACTTTTTTCCAAGTCCCAGCAGAAATCCTGTAAAAAACATGTTCTAAAAATCTCATTAGAAGAAACTCTCCAATCCCATTACAATATTGTGCAAGAAACTTTTCTGTGGAACAAGATGTGATTTTCTTAATTAAAAATCTCTAATGAAGGCATCAGACACATTCTCAAATTTCCCATTCAAATTGCAACTGTCACTTGTTCTTGGTACATGAATGGAAGGTGGAATCATGGACACAATTCTTCAGAAGTCACCTGAACATCCTTTCTTCCAAAAGAAATTTCCTGAGTTTGGAAATGTGTGGGGAGGGAGGGAGAAGGGTTATGAAGTATGAAAAAAATAACACAGAAAAGCACATGCTAAAAGGGGTGCAGGACTTGTTTGGAGTTTGGATGCTTGAGAAATTCTACTGATGCTCAACAACAAAGCTTTTTGGAACAAGTACCCTTGAAAATCTTTGCAGGAATAGCTTAGAAAAAATTGCAGTCCACGAAAAGTGCTAGTGTGTACCTGTTATTCAGAGTAAATGCATGCTATTGACATTTGAATTTTTTTTGAAGATCAGTTTTTCACACAAGGAAAAACATCTGAAAAGACCACAAAAGGAAGAGTTCAAATACATGCAGATTTAATTTGAAGCAATCTTCCCAGTCAATAATTTATAAAATCTTGTTATAACAATTTACGTGTCATGACAAACTTTTTCTGAAGTCCCCGCGAATTCTTTGTGACGATATTCTACTGTTAAGTACTCGCAAATTTGATTTTTTTTTTTTTCAAAACAAAACACCCTAGCGAGGAAATATTTACCCCACGGGTCCATGGGCCTTGTCCCTCCGCAAACGAACGAGCGAAGGAGACGGCACTTCTTGGGAAAGATTGAAGAACCACTTCTCCAGCAAACGGTAGTAACCATGCAAGGCACTCACAAAGGCTTCAGCGTGATCACGAGAATTGAAATGAAAATTCACTGGAGGTCCGTCTTTTCTCGTCACTTCAACCAGCAATCGCGGCTTCCCATCGGCAACCAGCTCCCGAAGACACACGTAGATGAGATCCTCTATTTTGCAAACCCACTTGCGCTTCTGCAAGAGAGAGATCAGTACTTTTTTCACTCAACAGAGACATGCTTTGAACGTTCGTTTTGATGTCACGTGATTTCTGTCAGTAGCTCGTGGTGAGTGTCGCACTTTCTAACAGATGCAACCAAAGCAGGTATTGTACAGCACTTCCTCTTTACATTGCCCTCTTTCACGCTGTGACTTTATCAAAGATTGGATGGATTTTAAGGGAGACGAGGAAGGTTCAACATTAAGTTTATTGAATTCTCAAGTGTCCACGTCAGTGCTACCCAAGGGCTACATTATTACATTTTTTGTAAACTCGGCCATTTGCATCTATGGAGAGTCCTTGCAGGCCAAAAGAAAAAGATTTTTGAGGTTCCAAATGTTCCCATCTTAAATTACAACTTTCAAATTCAATTTAGTGCTTTGCATTGTATCGCAAGCATAGTCCAACACAATTTTTGAAGAATACAACAAAATTTTCCCCTTTTGAATTCAATAAATATACCTATTAAACAGTGATGGCTGTCACCTTGGAAATTATATGGAAGGACCTGGAAGATGGATGAATAGTTGCTGCAGAATGGATCTTGCCCATGGACCATACATTGGGCAGCACTGGTCTAAGTGGTGTACTGTACTGTATTTACTCAAGTACCACATACCCTCAAGTAAAACATGCACCACGGTTTTTCAGTTGAAAAATTTTGATAAATCCTATCCCTGGGTAAGAAACACATACCATTTATAGTGAATTTAAAACCAAATTATTTCATATACAGTATAAGAATGCCAAAAGCTGAATTTAGACATGAATTGAATAGGAATCGAACAAATTTACATCTTTTTCCATTAGAAAAATCTTTTCTGTTGAACTTTATCCAAAATTTCCCACTAGAATCAAGTGTAATGGACCCCCAAACTTTTAAAACTTATTGCAAAACGTATAGGCACCCCACTTTTTCCTTTCAAATTTGAGACAAAAAGGTGTGTGGTACTCAAGTAACTCGGGTTATTATCACAGCGTAAATATATTGGTGACTGCTTCACCAAAACACCTTCCTTCCTTATGCCTAGTATTCCACACCACAGGAATTGAACTATCACAAGGCATAGGGTTTTCACATTTTAATAAAAAGAAGCTGTACTCTCTCAAATCTTAGAAAACGAAGATCAAGTGTAAGCATTGCGTGATATCTCTTCAAAGATTCTTTCAACTTGTCACAGATTTGAAAAATATCCAATTATTTGAAAATTAACAGGCTGAACACCGTCTGTTTTAATCCATGTTCAGCAATTGCCCCAGGCTTCGTTGATTTTTATCATTCTTGAGAAATAATGTTGATTTTACGCATTCTTATGTCCTGTGATACATTTTCTGCAAATAACTGCGTAGTGAATTACTTCTGGTGGGCCAGAAGGAGTCTAATGGTCGTGGTTACAAGTTTTTGAATCTTCTGACGTCTGAACACTGTCAAGCAGCAAAATAAAGCGGGCACCTCACTTACTTACATACATTAAGGACTAGAAGAACTCAGGATTTACAACACAGCAAAATTCAAAAAATGCCGGCGAAACACACGCGGGTGAAATCTATTGAAATTGTAGTTCGTAGATACGACCAAGCAACTCAACTCACGTCATGTTTGCTTTTGGGGCCATGCGAGAGCCCAGGAAACAACGGGTCGTACGGGTTCACGTGAACAATGCAGGCCGTTTTCTTTCCGGCCTCTTCCACTTCCGCTGCATACTCTTCCGACATGAACTTTGGGAAGTATTCCAATGCAGATTTGACGTGAGTCTTCTTAACTCCATCAACACTCTCTTTCCGCTCCATCACAGCCTTGAGCTTCTCGCCAATAGCTCTCTTAGTGTAATGCAAATGCTTCCTTCGGATGCGACTCGGAACGAATTTCCCGTAATCACTCATAATCGTGCTATACGGCACGTTGCTTTCCATCATTTCGCGGTACATGTCGAGCACTGACAACCCCAACACATCCTTTTCCGCAGCTCCACTCGTTTCTTCCGTCAACGTGTATTCTCGGATTTGTCCGATGAAAATGTCTATGGTTTTCGGATCCAATCTTTCCACGGGGGCTCGGAACCTCACGAGGAACTTGAGCTCGACTGGCGGCATTCCGGGTTCGCAAATGATGCGACGATTCGGAGGCAACCACACGGTTTCCCCGTTGGGCTTCATTTCTTTCAGTCCATACAACAGCCGACATCTCGGCGTTGTTCCTACCAATTTCCCGACGTAATTACACAAATCTTCAGCGATGAATGTCTGATCCCCGTTTAGCGACAATGGACGCCGTTCTGCTCCCACGTGGATCAGGATTTGACCCTTGCCAGGGGAGCCACTCATGTCTCCTGTCTTCACTTCATCGGCATAAAAATGGCATGCCGAGTCAAACCTGTCGCTTAGAAGGGACACACATAATTAGCACGACTAATTTTGCGTAGTCTCGAATAGCAATCGACCTGCCAGGCTCATTCAGAACTACGTCAAATAAATAAATCGCGAAAAAGGCGAATACGGGGTTCAGGTTACTTCAACTCCAGTGCGACCAAACAAGGTGGAATAAAGGACACTTCACGCAAGAATGAAGAGCCCTATCGATAAATATCCATAGGAAAATGTAAACAGCTCAAGTAATTTCTCTACATTTCCGCATTCAGGCAAATATTGAGACGCCATTCTTCTCGAGACAAAACATTAATTTTCCACCCAGACCATGAATCGGGTACAAAGCCACTTGCTTATTAGACTGAAAATTCAGCAGCATAAATCGATGTCAACCGTAATTTGAATCGTTCGTCTTTATCACAATAGTTTTTTTTTCCTTTGACGAAACAATATGAAGTCACATCGACTTCACGCTGTTTCCGCGAAGCCACAAAACAAGGCGTGCTCACGAACACAACACAATGTCTTTCCAATAACGTCAACCGTGAAATCCTCTTTTCTCAAGAAGCAGTGCACAACACGTAGGTCTCCCTTACAAATGCGGCGTCTGCGCGAAGGAAATGGATTTGAAGCTCCTTGGTTGAATTTCACGACTCGGGCATACATTTTCGCTGATTCGTCAATGCCCAGGAAAGAATAGGAAGGTGCAAATCCCAAAAATTCATCATAGATTCGGAAGAACCCTCCACATTCCCGTGATCTTGCAGATTTCATTCTTCAGGTGACCGTTTCATCTGCGGAATGAATGAATATAACACATCTCCCACTATTCAAGAACGTGATCTAATCGTTAAAATTACTGTACTGAAATTCAGCACGAATGCAAATATATCACGTCATCGTATTAAACATAGTAACACGATCAAAGTTAAACGCAGGGTATTTCTTTCCTGATTCCATCACACCTTGCCAAGTTATGAGCATTTGCCTCACCTCTCGACACGTGCTCTTCGAGCTCGTATTCGAGCAAGTCTGATCTCCGCCACGGCAGAATTTTTCAGGACGTCAGAGTTTCCCGTCGTACTCGTGAAAATTTCTCGTACAAACTTGAATCGCGACAGAAACATGAACCATACCAGGTACCACCCAACAGCGATTATGCATACCACGGTGCACAATTGGTTAGGTTGATTTTAATGCAGACAGTGCTAAACTCACCTGTAGAGTAACGTCGGACTTCACCTGTCCTTCTGCATAAGTTGTCTACTTTATTTAAGTAGTCTGTGCTGGTTTAGCCGTGAACATGTGCGGTGGTGTAGTTTCTCGCCGGAGAAGGAAGCCACGCCAGGGAAATTCCGCGCCACTGCACCCCCCATCCCCTCACTCCCTATCCTCATCACTCTCTCTTTCACGCACACTAGTGACAGACTTGAGGGTTTGCGTTTACAGTGCAGTAAATCCAACTAAAATTACGTCTGTCACGATTTGAGTGGACATCTCATTGCAGCCTGAAGTGGACAGGAAGACGTATTCAACAGATGAAATAAATTCATCAGACACGACCAAATCGGCACTTGTACACCAGAGGTGACCCACCGAAAAATCCACGCGCGCCGCCATGACTTTTGACACTGTCGCCATCTATGAACGGAACATTGAACAATGAATCTCTCCAAATCCGGAGTCGAGGAGAAGTACAACTTTGACGGTTAGATGGCACTAGAAGTAAAACATGCCGGCGCCCAGTGAAACGATGGAAGGAATACTGAGGTTTCTGGTGGTCTGGCTAATATCCCGAAGCACCCAAATGCTATAACAATGAAATGAGTAACTGTTCATCACCAGTACTTCGTCAAATGTGCCTCAGGTTACTCTGCCTATTGCTCGGTACCTATTATTCAACTTTGAACTGATTAGCCATTGTGAAGTTACCAACAAAGTGAATTCAAATTTTAAGCATGTGGTGGAGGCATTCTTGAAATCGTCCAGGATCAGGAATTCCCGTGTGGATTGTTCCTGTCAATGTGTGTGATTTAAGTATCGATTTTAATGTTTGCTGGATTTCAGCACTTCTCAAAGTGCATTTTCGTTAGTGATGTGGCCAATGATGGTTCGTCGAAGTACTTGGTGCGTGTAAAACCGTGCCGCGCAGTTGAGACAGTGTATAACTTCCGCGGAAACCAGTAGTCGCTTAATTTGTTTTCGACAATTTTCATGATGATAGCGAAGTGTTCCCCCTCCAACCTTTCAGAACTGAATTATATTGTCTGAAGATTGGAAAGATAAAGAACGGCTTTCATCAAGATTGCTTGGCTTAAACCTGCCTGGAATGAAATCTCTTGGAATTTTGATTCCAGACAGGACGAGAGAGAAAATCACGATCAAAAAGGTTTTCACTCTTTCTGGGAAGGAAATATGGTGACCTGAAATTGATTCCAGGAGTACCTTATGATGTCTCAATACTGGCTGAAGAATCGTAGATGGGTTTTTCTCAGTGATTTTCTGATTTTTAAACATGCAGTACTTCATCCCGACAATGAAGGTGCGATGCTATCAGCAAGTATGTGATCAAAGGGACCTCCAATTTTAACTTTACGAAATGAACTCATATCAAGGTTATCGTCACCACTGCATTTGAATTGAATGACGCTGTGCGCGATTTTCAGATGTTCTGAGAGCATGAATCCTAGGGCTACTCCGGTGACCGTTTGAAATCGTGGCGAACGGTGTAGTTGTTGATTCAATGTTGGATACCTTCGTTCTCGGTGGAAGTTTGCCAAGGTATCTGACCGGTTTCACGAACAGTTATTCGGTGACGGAAGTGAAAGCGAAGAGAGAACCATGTCTCTTGGACATGGTTCGAAATCAAGAGAACCAGTGCTTCGGCAAAGTCGCTCGGGCCGCTCTACAAGTAATGCCAGAGGCACTTCGTCTGCGGCAGTCAGTCGTCGACGGATCAGAAAGGCGTCCACCTCCGTCGGCACACAATTGGTACATCTTCGGAAGGGAATTTTGGACCTTGAGACCCCTGAGTCCGTGTTATCTCAAGTTGATCTCCGGATGCTCATGAACCGGGGCACGTTTGCTGCCCTTCCGTCTAATATGCAGCAGAAACTCGTCGATTTGCTTCCCGAGTGTGATCGCGTGTTTGACACAGATGACTCTTTGTCAAGGTGAGCGTTTACCATCACTCAAAATTTGATGTGCAACTGTAGTTTTGGACCGATTTCGCACAGGCCAAGTGATTCAGCTCTCAATAATGAGTTCTTCGCGAGAGCATGTCAGGATTGGCAGTCACGTCTTGTCGAAGGCGAGTTCACGCCGGATAACCAACAACGAATGCAAGCAGAAGGGGACAAGCGGCGATCAAAAATGGATCCTTGGAAGGTGAGGTTTCCGTTTGCTATATCTTTTGAAGAGTGAGCTTGTGTCTCATGGAATACTTTTTCTTGTAGATGAAACATTTCGAACCGATCTGGGGCCAAAAGGCAAGCGAAGAAGAAGCAGACGATGTGTCTGATGAAGGCTCTTCGGAGTACAATCAGGATTACTCTGACGAAGACATAACAACTTCGGAAGCCTTGATGACCCATTTTGGCATTCGGACGTCGAAACTCTGGAAGCAAACTCATGATCTCAGCGTGGAAGGTCGCTTCGGGAAACCCTCGAGTGAAAACCACGCGTATATTCAAGATTGTTCGAATGTAGATGTTTTGCCTCACGACGATTCCACGGTTGACACCGACCCTCTCGCGATTCCCGAAGATGTGCACAAGCATGATGAAGTGAACTTGCCAGCCGAAAGCATCATTCCGTACACCATCATCGATCCCTCGTCTGACCTGGATTCGAAGCATTGTGTTGAGGAAGAAACGGATTTTGACATGACAGAACCTGACTGCCCGCGATTCGAGTCGATGGATAGTGAAGGGGATGTGACACAAAAGAAGGAATATTTGGACGCTGAGCTTCAGGGTGCCGAAGCCGAAGACAAAAACGATCCTTCCAGCGATATGTGCAACTTGCGACGTGATGTACTTTTCTGTGAGGAAACCGTGAAGAATAGCTGTCCGGGAAGTCCGTCTGATGAACTCATCGCGTCAAACTCTCCACCTCGTGTTCCCGAAGCGGAATCTCTGGCTCATCCGAGTGATCATTTACATTCGGGAGACGGAACCGATTCCCAGTTTGATGCGTCCATTTTGGATGAAATCCTGACTCTTCGAGAACACGAGCAGGACGAAATGGAGCACTTGGAAGCTTTGGAAGAGAAACTCGACTCGGACGAGATGGGAGCTGATGTCGTTTCTTCCATCAGCATTCATTCTCCCTCACCAGATTCACCCTCACCGATTATGGTCTCAACTTCGGTGTCCCAAGACATGACGACGGTTTGCTTTCTGAAATTTTCGCAATTTAATAAGCAGTATCAACTGCAGTTGAATCTCGAAGTCGGATTCCAACCTTATTTCAAATACTTTCCAAGTCCCTGTCTGAATGCTGTGAGAAACCATGCATTAAAACCCTCTACTAACTCAAGCAAAAGACTAATTGATCAAATGATCACTTGCCTCCAAGTTTAGCATCCTGTCAACTCATTCAAGAAGCAATTTAAGGCTCGGAATATAATTAATTACAAGTTTCTGCAATTTTTCTTTTTTCCCCCGATAAAAATGCTTGTACAGTATTTTTAACTGATCCGTGGACTTCGAATTGGAGAGGTTCGACTGCAGTTGAGTTCTTGTTTCAAGTGTTCAGAACTGTTCTCTATGGCGTAGTACATGTGCTTGAGGCAGTCAAAGATGATGCGTCAGATCAAAAGTAGAATACGAAAGGTTATTTCGTTGAAATGGTCTTTTTTTATGAATCAGCGCCGATTTTCCATGATTCCTGCTTTACTCGTTCTCTTTGAACTTCGCGCCTTCCCTGATAAGTTCGTAGACGCTTGGACGCCTTTTGCTGATGAGTTATGGTGTGCAGTGGCTGTAGCAAACGTTGAATTGATTTTTATTTGCGAGAACTGGAATATTTCTTTGATTCAATTATTATTGCCCTGTTTCGTGCAGACTCCCTCATCTACTCCTCTGTGTGGGTCCGTGGAAACAACCTCTGAACCCGTCACCGAAGGCATTGTCTCGGAAGAAATGGACGATCTGTTGAAGGAAAACGAAGTTTCAGCTTCCAGTATCTCAGAGCAGTGTTCCCCGCGTCAAGGTCCAGTTTCTTCGCCTCCAGCATCCGAAGAGATCGTTAGTGTCGTTACTTCCACGATTCCCGATCTGAACGATGATGAAGCGGAGCAGAAAACGGTCCAGGAAACCCCTGACGAGTGTTCGAGTGTTGCCGACGACGTTGAGACGGGGATGGACGACGGCAAAGAATCGACAGTCGCCGTGTCACCGGTTGTAGAGTCGGAGCCCGTCGACGGTGTCGTGGGACATGCGCCGGATTTCACGCCTGTTTTGTCGCTTCAGCAGCCAACGGTGCTGGGAATGGCGCCCACGGGAGATGCAAGTACAACTGCAAACAGTGACGCTGTCATGACGGTGGGTTTTGCTACCGAAAACAAAACAAAAATTACTTATCTTGATAACCTTATCCACTCGAGTACTGCGCGCACCTTATTTTCTCAAATTCGGGCGGGAAAATAGGGTGGGTATACATTTTTGAAAATATTTGAGAAGTTTAGGTGTGCATTATAGTTGATTCGAAAGAGACCACATTTCGGGCCAAGTTCAACAGAAAAACTTGTTTTAATGGAAAATTAGTTGGAAATGGAAAATTTTTCAAATCAGAATGCAGTGGGGGCCTCAAGATGTGGATGGCATTTGTTCTTGGATCTTATCACAATGTCGGAATGTTCAAATGTCAGATCACATTTTTCGCGTAGACCTCGAAGGGAACCTATTCAATTGGGTTTCCTGCTTGTCAACGGTTTGTAAAAAATTGGATGAAACTTCGTTTCATAACTTCTAAGTACTGTACTGTGTACAAAAATTTATGGGCGAAATAAAACTGCGAAGAATCTGCCCCTCATACTGTATTTGGAAATGAGCCCAAAAAGTAACAAAAAAAAGTTAAGGCTTTCCGTACTGTGCTCAGATGATGTACAGTAATAATTTAAAGAGAACAAGTAAAAAATTTGCCGGTTTCGGATTATGAATTATATTAAATTTTTACGAAGGCTATTTTGAATTTTTGTGAGAAAAAAACTACTGTATTTGAATTTGTTTCAAGTTTTGAATTGTTGAACAATTTTCCGTGTCCAGAAATTCGGCAGTGGCCGTATCTTGAGATATGGTCATGGAAAATCTTGGAAACTGTTCCTGAGTTGAATTGTCTGTTATATTGGGGTCCCACTGTGCTCGTCATGTTGTCAGGTGCATTTTGATCATCAAGCTTTTTTTGTCAAGAAATGTGGATTTCGTTTGAAATTTTTGTTGATACGGAGTCTACCGCAATAAATGAAACTTCGTCAGGTATTAATTTTCGATGTTCTTGTCAATTCTCCAATTGAGAATGTTCAGGCATTAAATGGCGCAAAGGTCAGGGAAGGATTAAATGTTGATCGTTTATCAACAATTCCTTTTGTTGAAATGCCCTGGCGGCAGAGAAAGCTCATTTTAACCACCGTACTTTGCTGAAAATGAAGGAAAGAATTGTTTTCTTCAAAATTTGTAGTCTGTGTTACAACATCAAGGGGGATGTTGGTGTGCGAAGGATTGAATTTGAGGTCTTGCAATTGATGAATCGTTAATTTTCCTTTTCTGATCGCAGATTGTGCAGACGGGCAACAGTGGGAATGAATACATGTCGTTCCAGGCGCAGGAGCAACAGCCGAACCCCGAAGTGCGAACGGTTCTCTCGGGTGCGGTGGTGTCCATGCCGGTGTCGGCGTTGTCCCAGCAGCAAGTGGCGCCGGAAGCAGGCGGCGTTTCATTATCTTCGCATCACCATCCAACCGTGCCTCGCACTCAGTGTGTCATCACGATCAAGCCCGGTGCAATGTTGGCCGGCGCTGCTGTGAAACCCGGCGACGATCGTCAATCACGGCTTTTGCAGTCGACGGCTATTCAGACGTCGCCCATGCACGACGTGGGGGCGGTGCCAGTGGCAGTGGACGCAGTGCCGGGGGCGAAGAATGAACGGCCAGTGGGGACTCCGGCGACGGCGCTGATGCCTGCTTTGCCGCCGCCGCAGCAGCAATCAATTGTTCCGCTTTCAATGCCGCCAAAGTCGATGGTCAGCAGCAAGGCGGTTGGCGGCGGGGAGACGGTCGAAGCGCCGTTGATCAAAGGGAAACGAAAGACACCGGTACGAGTGGAAACGTCATTTTTCGTGTATAGTTTTCTTGCTAGATTTTTCAAAAGTGATGGAGACAGTGCACTGTGGCTTTTTGTGAAGTTACAATTTTCAGTTGAACCTAAATAACTCTAACCTCCCCAGGTCGGATTTTTGTCCAAGTCGCCATGTGAATGCCCTTAGGAACAATGCAGTAACTTGAGGTTGAAAGCTTTCTCTCTCAAACCTCTCCTACTCAAAATTTTCTGGGGATCTTTAGCAATTTTTTTTTTGGCACAGGAAAGAGAAAAGCAATAAAAAATGTAGCTTGGTGTGTTTTGAAAGAAGTGAAAGTCTAATGGGGCAAATGAACCCCTGCCTCTGAGTTCAGCCTATACTGTCCACTCATAGAAGAAGCAATTCAAGGCCCAGAATATCACCAATGAAATTTTATGTTACCATATTTACTCAAGTACCACGTGCACCTTTTTTCTCAAATTTCAGAAAAAAACGGGCGCACGTCATAAGAGGGAACAAATTTTCCAAGAATTTTTAGGAAGTTATGTGTGCATTATACTTGAGTATAATGAAGAAATTTGGAACAAATGTAACAAGAAAACTTTTTTGTACTGAAACAGTTGAAAATTGATCGGATTTTTGTTCAATTCATGTCTAAAGTCAATTTTTTGTTTTTATTTTCGAAATTTTGTGGTTTTAAAAGTCACTAAGAATTGGGGTGCGCATCTTACTTGGGGATAAGATTTTAGCAAAATTTCCAACTGAAAAACCCCTTACTTGAGGGCATGTGGTACTTGAGTAAATACGGTATTCTTATTTATTTTCCCCAACAAAAAATGCTCCTTTCTCCAACTTGCTTTTGCTAGTCACTTGAATTTAGACTTGAAAATTTTTATTTTTTTCTGATTTTGGAAAGTACTTTTGGCAAGGTAAAATTGTGAATTTCACCTGTGAAACATGATTATATTGGTGATGTTTTTATCATTCTATCATTTCATCCTGCGAGTGATTTTAGTAGTCCATTGGGTACTTGTAAAGAAAATAGATTTGAGGCCAGAAAAGCCAAGCAGCCACCTGTGGGGGAGGAGTTTCTGTAGTGAAATTTTATTTAAAAAAGAAAGAAGACTAACGCACGTATTTAATTGAAGTAGAGAGAAAACTAAAAGATGATTGACAAACTTACGCAATAAAGTGCATTTTTTATTCCTCTTGAGCAAATAGTGTACTGTACATGGTACGCTGTACAGTACCATGTAATGGAATAGTACTGTATTGGAATAAGTGCTTGACGATGATGCGTGTGTGTCTCGTTTTTCAGCAAAAAATGATCAGATCCCATGTTGGTCGTGATTCCTAAGAGGGCAAAATTTGAAATTTGAAGATTTCGCGTACAACAATTGATAAGCTTTTCAAATTTTATGTACATGGAAGTTACTTGATGACGGCGTGGTCAATTATTGCATCTCAAGGCCACTTTGTCGAGATCAGGTTTATTCTTTTTTACCGTTTTGAAACTACGAGGGTTGGTTCATAAGTTTTGACTCGTTTTCAGATCCATGGGGATGGGAGTTTCAACAACTGCAGATTTCTTTACTCGCGTAGCCCCATCATTAGGCAGCACTTCAGTGCTGTTCAACACGCACTCCGCCGATTTCAGTGTATTTTTTCATTCAAAAAATCCAATGATCAAAACAGTGCAAGAAATGGTTTTCCATTAATTGATTAGGCACCCTGTGACTTCTGACTGTTCTCAACAGTGAAGAACGACCCGAAAGAAACTGATCTTGAGGACACGGGCAGCCTCATTTCGGCTATTGAAGAGCAGCTTAACGAACTAGCGGAACTCGAAATTCGGCACTGTTTTGACCGTTGTATATATTGTATGTAAAAAAAATGCGTTGAAATGGACGGAACAAGTGTTGAACAGCATTGAAGTGTTATCAAATGATGGGGCTATGTGAGTATAAAAAATGTTTCGAAAGTGTTGGAACTCCGTAGAATCCATTTCAGAAAGTCTCAAAACTTATGAATCTACCCTCGTACATGTTCTGAGCATTTAAAGATCGATGGGGATTTTGTTCATGATTTTGATGACATCGCTTGAAAAAAAAGGGGGGCAAGAACATCATTATTTCTTTGTATGAAAGGTTCAAGTCATGAACTTGGAGATTACCTTAATTACTTGTCATTCTATCGGACATTTTTATTTTGGGAGATTGATTTGAATAAGTCTGACATTCCGGAAAGGAATGAGTGACCAAGTGGAAAGAATTCTTCGTTGATGTGTGTGTTCAATTTTTGTGGTCATTGTCCTTAAAGTGATTTACTGTATGTGTTCATTACTTTACAACAGAGTAACATGAAACGACCAGCAAAGCTGCCGAAGGGGGAAGTGGACCTGGAGCGTTCGTACCAAATTTGCCAAGCTGTGATTGAAAATAGTCCGAATCGTGCCGCCTTGCAAGGCCATCTCCGACCGCCGCGCATTCTCAAGTCGTCCTTGGTGACGTCGGCTGGCGGCGCCAAGAAAACCCTGCCTCCCCCGATGCCCGTAGCGCCGCCACAAGTTCGGCATCCTGCCCCTCCCAAGGTCTGCATGGCGGACGTGGCCTGTGGCGCCGGAGTGACGACTTGGCTCCAATCCACTTCCACTGTGGGCTGCCAGACAAACAACAATAACAACAACAATCGTCTGCAAGCACCTCGAAGGCCGTTGCCAGGTCTCAAGATGACCACGACGAGTCCCGGGTTTCTCTTGAGTTCCCCACAGCAGCAACAACAACAAGCGACACGTCCGAAGCAGCGTACGGTTGTGGCTGTGGCGCCGATGCAAGTGACGGCTAGAGTGCGAGGCGGTGCTGTGATGATGCAGCAGCAGCAGCAACAGGCGGGGTCGGTGAGGCAGGATGTTCCACAGGTGGCGGCTAATATGGTGCCAGTGCCCGGGCCAGGTGGGCGATATAATATGCTGCCAGCGGCTTTGCCTCAGCAGCAGCAAAGTCCTGGTGGTGCGTCTCAGGTTGTGCGCATTGGTGGCAATCCGCAGCAGGGTATCCGCTACAGCTTTATCCAGGTGAAGATTTTTCTTTGTTTTTCCCGGCGTTAAGTAATTTTGCCGAGCGAGAAAAGCTCTATTTTTATTTTTTTATTTATCGCCGACATCGACATTCTCACCGTATTCTGCAGCTGGGGTTTTTGTGTGAGGTGATCGAGTGATTCTGTCTGAAGTGTGAATAATGAAATGCATGCTTGAAGATCCACGTTATAAAAGCCCGCGGAAATCATATGTTCATCCTTTCCGAACTGGACCGAAATCTCAGATGCCCATGGAAAGAGGATACTCCTGCTGTTTCTTATGATCTGGTGCATCTTCGGGATGCAAAAAGCTCTGACAAAGATTTTTGTTTTCCTCTGGGAGACGATTTCTGCGAATTAAAAAAGGTTGTAATGCAGTCTGTTATCTATTTAGGAAAGACCATGTCAGTTGAAATTATTGGCTGAAAAATAAAAGGTGGCTTTTATCCTCATGAAACCTCAGACAAATTTTCACCTGCTAAAATAAATTATTTTAAGCATTCATTCTGAGAAACCTCCCTTGCAGCCCAGTTTTCTAATTTTTGAAGACATTCAACTTGAGCTGATTCATTGGTTCGCAACTCAATTTTTGCTACACAACTTTTGGTTGGAGGACTTATGAGCCGATCTAAGGGAGGTATTTCAAAAAATTTCTGTTGGTCTGAAAACATTTTATGGAACTTAGTTGGTTTGCAAAAAAATTTATGAAAATTTGCTCCTCCACGGACCGGAAAGGAGTGGGGAACAGTGAACTACACTGTAAATTTCGCCACCAAACTTTTTCATTCTGCATCGAAGTAAATGGATTGGGTTCAATCTGATACTTGCGTACTTGTGCAGAAAGGTAGCCAATTCCTCTTCAACGCCCTTTTTCCATTCTTAGAATATTTTTTCATTTCTTTTCTGATGAATTCGCGAATAATTGAGGAATATCGGGAAAATGAATTCTTGCACATTCCAACTGAGTTTCGGTTATTAAGATTCGATCGTGTGTGTGTGTGTGTGTGTGTTTCTTTCTGCTATTGTCTGGTCTGTTTGAAATTTCATTCGAAAATCGTCCGTCTTTAGCCCCTTTCCTCGAATCGGTGCGTTGGAGTAAGGCAAAAAAAAAAAGAAGAAAAACTGTTGATCTGTAGCGTTAGAATGATCGTCGAATTGACGTGTTGTTGGTTACGCAGGTACAGTCCTCGGACGGGAGCACTCACGTACAGCCGGGCATTGTGCAGCAGCAGCAGCTCCGAGCCGTGTCCCAGATCCGCCCTTCTGGCCCAGCCCTGCACCAAGTGCACAACGAAGTGGCCCTCTTGCGACATCCGGGCACAGGCGTGTCGCAGCTGATCTCGGTGCAAGCGCAAACCAGTTTGTCGTCGCAATCATCCTCGCTACAACAGCAGCAGCAGCAACAACACCACTCACGAATTCCGAGCACTGGTGGTCGGTATATCGTGTCCAAGATGCCTGGGGCCACGATTCTGGCGTCAAGCAAGGCGTCCCTGTCGGTCGAGTCACGGGACGCCAGCACTGGCCCAGATCAACACCAGCAACAGCTGTCTGTCGGTGATGGGAACAATAAGGCGGAGCTCCTGGGGCGGTCTTTTAGTGCGCCACCGGAACCAGCAGCAGGTGCAGGCTTCGTTTCCGCCTCGTCGTCTTCGACGGGTTTGCGACCGTGCAGTGCGCACACACAGAGCCACACGGCGGTGCTCACGCCGCGGGTTGTCTTCTCCACGGGCAGCGTGGCGCCGATCCGGTTGTCCAATGGTCACACGGCGTCCAAGAGCGTGGAGTGTCACTTGGCGTCTAATGGGGCGTCACGGCCGCAGGTTGCCAAGGTGTTGCCGAGTATGATGACGACGACGACGTCGACGCTTCCGATGTTGCAGCAGCAGCCTGGAGCGCGGGTGTTGGTGGCCAATGGTTTCCCACCTGCGAGTGCGACGACAACTGGTAAGCTGCAGAGCTGTAGAGGGGCTTTTACACATCATCATCATCACAATCATCCCCACAACCATCATCACCAGCATCATCAACACCCCCACCACCTCCATCATCAGGCAGTTTCGGTTCCGATAGCTATTCATGCGTCGTCGACGGCTGTGGCGACGCCGCCGGGGTCCAAGTGCATGGCGACGGGTGGCGGTGCGACGAGTGGCGGCGGCAACGTCCCGACGGCCTGCGTTTGTAACTTGAAGGCCATGATTATTTGCGAGAAGTGCGGCGCGTTTTGTCACGACGCCTGCATCGGGAACGGGAAGTTGTGCGTCATGTGCCTGTCTGGCTAAAATTTATTTATTTTCACCTTCCTTCGTTCGTTCGTTCCAGTCAAGCACAAATTCAGGACGGTTTTTTTTTTCAGGAAGTTTTCTTTTTGCTGACCTCTTCGTTTGTGTGGGGGCAATCACTTGATATGATTCCAGGCTTTTTTGTCCTTTTTTGAAACATTCGTCTTGTTCGAGGACCAGAATGGCGCGAGTCTGCATATTTTAATTGCTGAAAATAATTGAAAGAGGTAGAATTTCAATTGTTTTCTGGTTTGTTGAGCCGTTTCTGGTTCGGAATTTTTTTTTTAAGAAAAGCTGTTGACAATCAATCGCGTTACGATCGTGTCTTTCGAGGATGTTTCAATCTTCAAGCAGCCGTTGCATTTTTCAATTTCCTTGACGGAATTATATCCGTGGTCAGCATTGACGACCTCGTGCTTTGAAAGTCCCGATCGAATTTTCAAATGGGTTGGCGAATTGTTCGTTTTTGTGTGTGTTTTTTTTTTTTTTTTTTTCATTGAAACTTCGGCTGCTTTTTGTCCATCATCGTTGGAGACGTGAAGGTCACGTTGGAGTGATTTTTTAAAGGGTTGGGTTGAGGCCAAGCTTATGTGCCTTGAGTGTCTATCGTCTCTTTCAAGCTCTCGCCGTCATCCGTCGCATCCAGTTTATATTTTATAGTGTTTGGGCATCTCAACAGGGTGTTCAGAAAGATACTGTGCAGTGGGAAAATTGAGTTACTCGTTGAAGTTTCATCAAATATTTATGTCATTCTAATCTACGGTTGAATTGATGTTTCACAGAAATAATGACTTTATTCACTAAAAATGTCTTCTCAGTTCTGAAATTTTTAAATCTGAACAACACAAAGATGAATGAAAACCGAAGTCGATTAAAGGTAAATATTTTGGACCAATTAGAGATAATGGATTTTAGAGTTGATATTTCTCGGAAATGAAGCCTTTTCCACCAAAAATGTGTTCTCAGTTCTAAAATCTTTACCTCTAATCTCGACTTGGGAATTCGTTCACGTTTTAAGTTGATCAGAGGTAAATATGTTGATGTTGGAACTGAAAAGACATTTTTGTTGGAAAGGCTTCATTTCTGTAAAACTGTTCATTTCTGTTTAAATTCTGCAAATATAAGCGGTAAGGGTGTTAAAACTGACAGGACAATTTGGTGGAAAAGTCTTTAATTCTAAAATATCTACTTCTAATCTTCTGAAGGATGAAAAAAAAAAATCTTCTCTTCGATAATTGTTCCTCCTTGAGTCGATTGGAGGTAAAGATTTTTAGAACTGACGAGACGTACTTGTTGGCGAAGTATTTATTTCTGTAAAACGTTAATATGCTGTACTTGACGATTAGGATTTTTTTTTAGTGACATTTTTTCTCAGTGAGTAATGTCAGCAGCAAAGTGAAGTTCACACAGTCATGTCAAGTCCCATATTTGCTTCGGGGATCCTCACTCCCTCATGTGTTTACGTTGAAATTTCTTATTCTTATAGTAGTTTATTGATTTTGGGTTTCCTGCTTAAAATGCCGACTTTTCCTGAGTTGTCAATAAACTTTATGGACACCCTGTGGGATTGGTACAAGCTTTAAAACTGCCCTCGGCCGGGTTTCATTCCGTAAAATCCTGAAAGCTAGTGTGTGTTTTGGTGTATTTCAGCTCGCGCCGGGTTGAATTGAAAATCCCCTTCGGTGTTGCTGGGACTGATCTTTTGAAAGCCATTCTCACAACATTTCTTTGTTCACCATGTGTTCATCTTCTTTTTTAATTTTTTTTTGCAAAGATATAAAAACAAAAGACAGTTTTGATGGGAGACCAAAAAAAAAAGGAAACACGCAATATGCTAATGACTCTTGATGGTTTGGAGTTTTTTGACTACCGAAAAATTTAGTTTTTACGTGTGCGCAGCATTTGTTCCGATTTTCGTTTTCTTTCTCTCTCTCTCTTTTGCTGTTCGAGCAACGCACAGGTTTTATTTTTTGAGAAGTGTTTTTCTGTGAGAGTGTTTCCCCTCATAGATTCGACAGTGTTCGAAGTGGGTTCGTAATCGTTAATATTTTTTGCACGGGAGTCGCGAGGGAAAACTGCGCCTAGTTTTGTGATTAGGACGAGACGCACGCATTGGGTCAGCAGTCGATGGAAATTGTAGAATGTTGAGGATTTTTTTTTTTTTTACTTGACCCAATGTTACCACGAGTCATTCTCTCTTTCAATCTGATTTAATTTGTTCCTGATGTGATCATTGCGTTTGATTTTGGTCTTTTCATCGAGGTTTTTCTTGTGGATTCGGGAGAGCCTGGGTGTGTTTGTCTATTTCTCGCTCTGTCCCCCTTCTTTTTTTTTTAATCAAAGTTTGGCGACGGAGGAGGAGGAAAAAAGAAAGTTGTTTTGAAGTGACTTATTGTTTCTGCATTGGGTACACTGGATAATAGCTGTGTATTATATTTTTCATAGGCGCGAGTTGTTTTTTGGAGCAGCTTTGATTCTCTTCTGCTAATGTGGCTGACCCTGTGATACTGGTTCCAACCGAAGAGCTCTACGATTGTTGTACTGCTCTTAGTGTTTGTTTTTTTTTACGTCTTTTCGTCCGTGTTATTGAGTTGCATTGTCTAAGGTTCCAAAATAGCAATGTACACACCGAATTCAGGGGCTATTTCCCGCGAAGAGTGTTGGATGAAATCTTGTTTTTATTTATATCTCGGAAGGGTATGTTTGGTTTTTGTGGTGCAAAATTTACCGAGGAGATGAACAGAATTTTTATGAACTCGATTATTTACTTTCTTTTTATACTTGATGTATTTTTTTACCCTCATCGTTTTGTTTGTGCATTGATATCAGACTGCAAGTGTTGATTCAGAAACTATTTTCGTTGGCAGTCATGAAATGGTGGACGTGGTTGTGATGCTCTTCTTTTATTATACATCAGTACAGCGAGCATCCCGACATACATACGTTCGACTTTACTGAGAGAAACTATGCCTGCCCAGATATCTGGACAATGTCTCAACAAACAAAAAATTTTCCAAAATGTTAAAAAAAATTTGAGAAGTTTGATATCTCTTGAACAAAGCAAGCTATTTATCAATTTTTTGCAATCAAAATTAACAATGAATTTCAATTTATTACAATTTAAAGTCAAAAACAGGTAAATTTTGTGCTTATTTTTGGAGTATTCATCATCTGGGGACAATATAGGAAGGCCTGTACATTTTCCTTGCTTTTGGGGTTTTTGATGCTAAAAGATCAGATTCTGTTTAGGTTTCTTTGGCACAGTGATATTCTGTATATCTCAAGTTGAGAAACACAGCTTGAACTGATAATACAAATGCTGTGCAGTGATTTGAAAGTTAAATTTTTTCAATCTAAGACCTTCAAATTTAATCAGAAATGAGCTGTTGCTGCATGTTGTATGTGCCCAGAATGTTTTTGTAGTGTTTGGGTGATCTAGTGGTGATGAAAGCAATCTTCAAAAAGCTTCACATCCAGAGGAGCACACACCAAGGTTATGTGTCAGCTGAAAATGACTTGTTCCATTTTTTAAATGCTGCAAGTAAAAACGAATTTGACCTGTCTAACATTTGAACATACTGTATGTAAACATTTCTTGAAATCACCTTTGTCTACACTCAACAACTTCTGAATGGAGCAGAATTATCACCGCTCTCATTGGTTGAGCTCAAACCATAGTACCCCCCCCCCCCCCCCCAGTTCTTCAATTACATGATGAACCCATTAAAATACAGTATCATGTAAGCCGTACATCTATCTGATAATCTTGGTTTGCTGGAGTGGTTCATTGCTGGAACTCAAATGTGTCCAATAACAAGAGGTGCTCCTTTCCTCTAGAAACATTTGGGACCTTCTCTTTAAAATGTTGTATGATTTGAAAATGATTCCTATATATGCTTTTCTGTTATTTGAGCTCCTTTTCTATGATTTTCTTATTCAGCAAATGTCTTATTCATTACACTATCAGAAATGCCATTTCTTTCACTAAACAATGAACTTCTTCCTTTCTCAAATTTTGACAAAGCTTTGTACAAAATTCAGCAGTCCTAATAAATAAGGACTTTTGAAAAATAACTGCACAAAATTAAAAAACATAAAGTTAAATTCCATTGACAAAGGCCTGATTTATTCTCCATCATAACAAGAGCTTGCATCACTTGGTGTTTTTTCATGCTTGAAGCTAAGATTGCAAGTCTGACATGAACAATAGTCGACAATGTTAATCATTTTGAAGAAAAATATCACGCCAGATCAATTGGCTGGGAGATATTTTACAGATGCAGAACTTTCTCAAAGAATGTATACGCTTGCAAAGCATACAAAAATCTGCTGTTTGGTGATCAATGAGAAACAAATGACTCTTCATGCTTCTAACAGTTTACAGAGAAAAAATTTTTTTTAGGAGAAAATGAGAAAAATTTACATAATTTAAAAAAATGTAAAGTCTGCATGTTTGACATGTGTGCATTTCTTCTTCAAGGACCTGCAAGAAAGTTATTTACTCAAGTCATACATTTTTGTTCAAATTTTTAACACAATTTTCACAAATATTTTTGCACATTTTGTGGAAAGTTTATGAACACAAAAAACTATTTGAATGTTTGATAAATCAGCACAGTTCTATAAACACATGCTGCATGGTTGCAATGAACAAAACCAAGAACAGAAAATCAAATAATTCTGTCACAGAAGAGCAAATCAATACTGAGGTGTACTAGCTAATAATACTGTAGATTGGGTGAAATGAAAAAAAAATGAAGCAACAGATTCAAACCCATGAAAATTTCAAAAGACAGCAATTTGCATACAAGTGGATATATATGAAATATTTGCACTTTAGATTGCACCATAAATTTTAAAAGTCTCAAAATCAAATTTCAAATTATCAAATTTTTGAAGAAAAGATTTTGTTATGCAACTTGACCAAATTTTGGTTTGTTAACTGAGGGATTTTTCTTGCAGGCAAAAAGTTTGTTAACCAAAATGTTTGTTAACCAAGGGTTGACTGTATATAATGTGGTGGAAGTTAATTGCAATGGGGTTTACAATACACTGTATACAGATGAGCTCCAGTATGTTATAATACTGTATCCTCCAATTTTCAAGCTGGGAATGATATGAATATAATTTCGATGCATGGCTAAACAGTAATGGTATGTAGCATATATATGCTGTGTACTGTGTTATATATTATACTGGCTCAAACTCATCAATAATATGTAACTGCACACACCTTTCTTCAAATTAGAACCACAACCACTTAATTGGGAGTCCTCATGGCGAGGTACGATTTATTATGCAACTTCAAGCATACACTGCAGCGAGAATTTTTGAGATTTCTTGTATAACTATCTCTTGCTATAATGGCTCGAACTGTCTGTAAGGGTTTTACCCGGTCCTACCCTCGATGAAAACCTGTACTTCCACCACAAACGTCAGGAGGCCAGACGACTGTACACGTGCCACTGAAAATGCAACCAGTGTGTGAGAAGAGGCGATCTCCCAGTTGGGTCGTGAGATCATCGTGCGTTCAACTAAGCTGCGGCATGTCAGCCACTCCGATCCGCGAAAAAGCATGTTTGTATTTTGCTTACGGAAGTAATTTGTTGACGGCTCGTTTGCGGATCGGCTGTCCATCTGCAGTCAAAGTTGATATCGCACAGTTGAAGGTGAGCATTCGTAGTATTTCATTTTTTTTCCGATGTAAACTGAGTTCTCTACGTGCAGGATTTTCGTTTGGACTTCAATTACTTCAGCCGCCGGTGGCAAGGAGCAGCTGCTACTATTGTTGGAGATCGAAATAGTCGTGTTTGGGGCATTGTTTGGAAGATTTCTCAGGATGATCTTGCGCACTTGGATGAGTGAGTGTTCGCTAATTTAGATTTCGGCGAAGCGATGAAGAAAACTCGTCCATTTTCCATTTCAAAGACAAGAAGGTGTGAAAAAAGCCATCTATCGACGATTCCGAGTGGAAGTGCGAAATGGTTCGTCGTTCTATTCCTGTTGGACTTATCAATTGGTGAGGCCACTCGAAGACGACCGTCGTCCTTCTACGGTGTACAAATCGGTCATAATCAGTGGTGCCCTCGAAAACGAACTGCCCGAAGATTACGTCGCTCAATTACGATCGATATCCGACAATGGTTATGACGGCCCTGTCGAAGTCAAACTCCAACTCTCCGAAAAGTCGTTTCGGCAGACATATCCACCTGACGAATAGTTCTCTATTCGAAGTGGATCATTATCTTACTACGGGACGCGCATTTTTAGAAAAGCATATTTGGCTATTGGATTCATTTGTGATCGTAAGATATAATTATGCTTTCGTTTCGTCTGGTCTATAGGATGCATTTTTGTTTGTTTGTTGAAGGAATTCTTCACTGAAGATCATTGGGGGAAAGTACCTGAGGACTGGAGACAGTTCTTGGAAGCCGCGGAAGTTGACACAGTTCGAAATGTCATCGCGAATTCTCTCATCGAACGATCGGAAGACCCCAATTGGAATATGGAGATGCCGGAAACATTGGCTAATTTTTTTGTGACATGCGGGAATTCAAGCCTTCCACGGAACGCTGTGGCCAACCTGCGAGATGTAGACGAAGTATGTTCTGTCATATCTTCGGTCATCGTATGTGTGTGCTCCATGTGGTATACTTCGGTAGATATTCAGCGAAGTTCAGCCGACTGAGGATAATTGGATATGTGGAACCCAGCTGATGACAGTGTCGGGTGGTTGTCGACGTCACGTGAAGCCGAAAAAGCAGCATGAGATTTCACGGATGGCAAAGGTAGCATATGATCCCTGTAACTCTTCTAGTTCGATTTATAATTTACGATTGCTTTGAGGTCGTGAGTGTCGTTGCTAAGACTACGCATTCGTCCGTTACTGATTTGGGATCAGGGCTCGGCCACCTGGCCAGGATTCTTTGCAACGAGTACTCATTGGATGTTCTCGGGATCGAGGAACAACCTCGATTTACGGAACAAGCACGGTGAGTTCACTTGCATTTCAAGTCACCATTTTGATCCAGAACGGTCATGAGCATCTTAGTAATGCTTGTGCAAACTTTAGCTCTTTCGTGCAATTGATTTTTCCGGAATTCACCCGAAGTGCTTTTATTCCAGTATTTTCGATTTGGAATCCCAAAGTCTTGGGAAAGAAGGCGAAGTCTCTAAACTCCCTGAACACGTGACATTCAGTGTCAAGCCTTGGACTTCGGGAAGATCCATGCTCAAGGTGAGCATGAACCTATATTTCTGGCTTGTGTCCTTGTATTCAAGTGCTCTTCTGGCAAATAATTAAAAGGAAGTTGGCAAGGAAAATTTGCGATCTACGTTGTGTGGCTTGCACACGTGTGGTGATCTCGGACCCGCCGTTTTGCGAATGTTCGCTGAAACACAAGAAATCGTTGGTCTCTGCTCAGTTGCGTGTTGCTACATGAAACTGAGCGCAACTGGAGACTTCGTTGGTTTCCCAATGTGTAAACGACTCTCTTCTGAAAATTTCTCGCTGTCGTACGAAGCAAAGGAACTTGCTTGCCATGCTCTTGAGAGTTTCGTGAACGGGAAACTCGTCAGTGGTTACGAAAGGCTGAAAATTCACTGCTATCGTGCTATGTTGGAGAAGCTTCTGATTCAACACGATGGTCAGCTGAAGCGAATCGGTGTTCGTGGTGTGAAGAATGCGCATTTGATGGATTTCAGCGAGTGAGTCAATCATCGCTGCTGGTGGATTACGAAGCGAGTGTCTGTATTTTTTTTTTCATCGAATTCCAGATACGCACATTGTGCCATTTTGAAGTTGGATACGATCAATGCCGAAGAATTGAATCAATTGATACATTTGAATAGTGATTGGCTGGATGCCGCTGCAAAAAATTGGAAAAGAGTGTTGCTCTTTTACCTGTTGAGGCTATGCATTGCCCCTGTGATTGAGACGGTGCTGCTTTTGGATAGAATGATGTTCCTGTTTGAGCAAGGTGATGATTTGTCGAAGTTTTTCCTACGAAATCACTTGATTCCTCGCCATTAATGACGAAACGGGGCTGCTCTTCCTAGGTTTTGATTCCTGGCTCATTCCCATCTTTGATCCTGAGTTGTCGGCGAGAAATCACGTGCTCGTTTCGCTGAAGAATCCGAAAGAGTTCGAATGATGTACGCCGATCGTCTCTCTGAAATTCGGAATTTTGTGACCTTAGGCGCATATAAAAGCATGAAGCAGCTTTTACATGCGTTTACAGTTTCCTTCGGAGGAATGATTGCATGAAAAACATACGGTACATTCGTTTCGCGACGCACATGAGATGCGAACATCGATTCATACCATGACGGAACCTGTGGTTTTCTTCTTCGATTATACTTTAGTGTATTTTAATTCCTGTTCAAACTAAAGAGGAATTCTTTTCAGGTGTTTTTGAGTTTTTGCGGAGACTCGGAATAAACAATGGGGGAAGTGTATGACGTGATGTGGGAGAAGCATCACGCGGCTTCGTTCGATGCTTTCGTGAATTTGAGGCTTCGCGAATCCCTCGTTGACGTGGCCTTGTTCTGCGGCGGGGAGTTGATCCAAGCGCATAAATTGGTCCTCGCTGCTTGCAGCGACTTTTTCGACCGTCTCTTCAGTTCACTTGCCCCCGAGGAATTGGGTCGGTGTTCAGTTGTCGCACTGCCGAAAATTGACGCCACGCTGTTGAAACTCTCGCTTGACTTCATGTACTCGGGAAAGGTAAGCTCTGTCTTGTTTGGTTCTCGAAGAAGTTCCGCTGTGTGTTCGGTAATAGCGTCCATTGCTAAGTTTTTCACACTCCGTTATGCATGGAAAATGGGTGTGGGTGGAATTATTCGTAGCGCAAGATTTGAAAATAGAAAAGACTGTACTGCATTTTGCTGTTTACTCGCTGAATGAAACTTTGCGTGACGATTGATCGCAAACTTCGTGTGCTATTTGAATTTTCTAGGCATGAAACGTTCATCTTTAAATTATGAGGAGTTTCAAATTGATGAAATGCTGTATGTTGAGCATCCGTCACTACGCAAAGATAGTGCAAAGGCACATTATTTTCGAAAGGAGAATCGGGGTTACGTTTGAAAATATTTGATTTTTCCGAAAACGCTTCGAATGAGCGAGTGTTCTGTTTATTTTGGATTATAGCATTTTTTATTTTCATGCAGGTTACCGTGCCGAGCGAGAAGTTGGACGAGTTCATGACGTTCGCAGACCTTCTTGAGATACGAGGCTTGAAGAGCGAAGGCCCTCAGTCTAATGAAGCTCTGGACACCAGTGGAACTGCTCTACCATGCAAGCAATTCAAAGGCATGTCTTTTGTATTGAATTCCCCCAAGAAACGCTCTGCCGCGTCAACGAAAAATTCTTGCGAATCTGCCAAGCGTATGAAGTCAGACCCTGATGTGAGTTTTTTTTTTTTATGCGTGCTAATCGTGTACACAAAGTTACAATAATGTTTTTCGTCCGTGCGATTTTGCAGTTGAATGAGGTGAATGACGGAGTTGATTGTGAAGCGTTTTTCGAGGACTCGTCGAATAGCTTTCAAGAGATGGACAGGAACGAGCCCAAAAATATCCCAGCATCCATTAAAGCTGATGTGAGTTTATTTAGTGAAAATTACAGTCGAACCTCAATTTTGTACCACAAATCACCCTCCTCTGTGTTCTTGAAGAAAATACCGATTTAGTGCCACGAGACTTCCTCCTCATGTATGAAACATGGGCCAAAATCAATAAAATAAAAGGATATCATTTTGTTATCTCAGAGGATCACATGCTTATACTTACGGAAAAACTCAAGGTTATGTCGAACATTCTATTCCTGAGTTTACGTTGGTGAAATGTTTTTTGTTGTTGGATGAATTCTTCCTTGAGTGAAAATTTTAGAGATCAAATCGGAGCTTTACTGGAAAATTTGGTGATTCCTGCGTGATGGCATGTGATATAAAACTCAAACAAAACTTCAAGAAACAGCTCTGCTCTTTTACTGGACTCAATATCCATGAATTGTTCCTTGTCATTTGTGCGTTTGATTCCAACTGCAGCGGTTCCTTGTGTGTGTGTGATTCGTTATGATGTGTGGAACAGGAGCCCCTGGTGCGAGTTGGCAAGCACTGCTGGCGTGGGAAAGACGCGTCATCTCGCGGCTATTCCTTCTTTTGCGACCTGTGCGGACACGTGAGCACGTGGAAGCGAGACGGACTTCGACACGAGCGGAAGCACACTGGTGAGCGACCTTTTGCGTGTCCCGAGTGTCCCGTGTCGTACACGCGGCGTGAACACCTGCGACGGCATCTGAGCAGCGTGCACGCGGACGAGGGCTACGACAAAGACGGCGAAAAGACGGCGTCTTCGTTGAAGCGGGAGTCTTCGGAGTGACGACGCAAGCACATGTGTGTGTGTGTGTGTGTGTGTGAAGAGAATCGGAGAAGTACAGTAGATCGGCTGTGATTTTATCTTTGTGTGTGTGTGTATGTTATGTGTGGAACAGTGGATTTCGTTTGGCGACCTCCCGTAGTATTTCTCGGCGTCTTCGTTTTTCCGTCGAGTGTGACGATTTTTTTACTTTTCTTTTTTATCCCTAGCTGATGGATCCACTTTTCTGCGATGTCTCTCTAAAATTATGGCTATACCTGCAGTTAGGATTAGTAACTTGAGATTATGTAATTCGACTGAGAATCCGAAGAGATGATGATGTTCGATGTCGTTCGAGAGCTTTTTCTTTTGCGAGGGTTGTCCCAGTTTGACGCGACCTCTGATATTTTGGGAGTTGGTGTGATGGTGAAAAGAAATCAATTCATAGCCCATGATGATTCAAGGTTCTTTTTCGGATACCAAAAAAAAAGTATTTCCATTTCCTGCTTGATGATGATTTAAAAATTTTCAGTTACAGCCAGTTTTCCCCCATGTCACAGGGTACTAAAATTGGTCAAGACAGGTACCAATTGACGTATTGTTTCACCAAATTTCAAAAATTAAAATTTTTACCTGGCTTGACACAATTTTCAGCACCCTGTGACACAGGTGGAGAACTCCGGATGTAAATGAAGAGTTTTTACTTATCACCATGCAGTACAGTGAGAAACCTTTTCAAAACTCAAAAAAATCCTAAAGCCTGAAAACAGCCTGGGCTGTGTTTTTTTTATTTATCTTGCAATCACGTATACTCGAAAAATACGTGAAATCGTGTCCAACTGGGACAAACCTCGTGACTAAACGTGACTTGAGATTTTGCGAGTCTTTCCTCTCAATTATGCTCTTTATTTAATGGGTGGCGACTGCCGTGATTTGACATCTCTAAGGTGACTTTTCAAGATTAGAAAAGTTCCTGTAAGGATTAGGCTTTGTCCGGGAAAATATGTGTGATTATGTTGAAGAGTCCTTGCTTCATTTCCTCCGAAGTTTTAGACCTTGCTACACGTTTTCCAACTTAATGAGAGTGTGTGTGTGTGTGAATGTCGTTGACTCCATTTTTCTCGCGAGGAAAAAGAAGTCTGCGCGAACAGTTAGGAGGTGAAATGACAAAGAATACTTGGCGCAGTGACGATCAATCCCCTTCCAAATACAGTTTACTCTTGCAGAAAAAAGAAAAAAAAAAAAAAAGACGGAATAACAAGAACGAACCCACGATGAAGTGAATCTTGTCCGTCCGCGAATCTGTCGTAATCCAGCGCCCTGAAGCTGAGATGAATCTTTTTTGTCTCACAATCTTTTTTTTTATTAACCCGCTGGAATCGTGCGGAATACACGCGTTGATCTCTTGAAAATCGGGTTGTTTGTTGAATTTTTTGAAATTCCCGAGATTTATTCTTTCCTGTCCGCCTCATCGTCTGTTCAATCATTCAGTTTCTCGCCCGTGAAGAAAATGCAAGATTTTCAGTTGCGCTGAAGAGAATATGAGATTTTTTGGGTTATTATCAGTGCATTGCTGGTGGTGAATGGCGGCAGCAAAGGTGAGTAACCGGGGCCCATGTCAGGTGACGTCGAAACAGTGAGGAACTTTCAGTGATGGATGAATCAAAAAAGTCAAGATGACCCTGCTTAGGGAATTGCTCATTGAAAATACTGTTGTACTATAGTCATTTGGTTCATATGACCTTGGTACACAGTGGGGTTGTGGTTAACAAATGCTGTGGCTTACTGACATTTTGTTCAATAAATTTTTGATTTGGGCCTCAGCTGCCTCGTCCAACCAACCCTGACTTGGTCTGCAAACTTTGGTTACTTATTCATGTGTGAATGGGAAACAAATTAAGCAAAAGCCTGTGATTTCCTGTGCAAAACAATTCATCTTGATGTTGCATTGATGAAAAGTGTTTAAATGTCCAATTCTGCATTGAATGGGTTAGAAGAAACTTGAAAGTTCAAATTTTTGATTTACAAAACATTTTCATATCTGGAAAACATTTTCAATTTTCAACATTTTTACAAAATTTACTCAAAATTTATACTTCCTAATGAGTTCCTGACTTCATTTTGATCACTTTTTTCTGGCTTAAACTTCTTTAATTTGAATTTCAAGGGACCTATGACAAGTTGAATTTTGGGGGTTTTAATTAATTCCAAATGTCAGAAGTTTTGCAGATTCCCAAGAGTGGGACAACTCCCACCTCTTTTGAAATTGAAAATGTTCAGAGGGTTGTTAGTAAGCTTATCTTATACATTATAAAAAAATTATTGAATTCTACACCCAATAGAAATTTCAAAAGTCGCCTTTTCTTGATTTTCATTATCCCTTACAATGTTTTGGGACCAATTTTAATTATTTTTGTACTTTCTCCACCGAGAGCAGATGGGTCACTTTTCTTGAAGGGTATTGAGGCAGTGATTAGCTCAAAATTTATACTTTTTGATGAGTTCCTGAATTCATTTCAATCACTTATTTTCTGGTTCAATCAAACTTCTTTAATTTGAATGTCAACGGACCAATGTTACTGCCAACAGACTTTGTTACTGCCTTTGATGGATTTATTATGCTAAAAAAATTTACTGTGGACCAGCAAAAAAACGTACTGTGCAAATCTGTGGGGACTAAGGGTTGCAGGCCACTGATTCACTGCATGTGTACAGCACTCTTTCCTAGTCATATCTCGATTGCTGCAGGATCAATGGAACAAAAACAAATTCCATTTTGTTTCATACCAGAAAAGTTTCCCTTATATTTTCCGCCAAAGATGGAATGTTGCACCAAGAAAGGAATCTATAGAAAAAGGCAGGACAATAGAGAGAGAAATAAACAGACAATCAAAATAAAGAAGACTACATCAATCTAAAAGACACTGTACAAATATCCACCAGCAGCAGCCGCATAATCATCGTCTCCACGCACTTTGCATCATTTCACAAATCATCATATTGCTCCTTGCAAAAAAAAAAAGGAAGAAGAGCAATTTTCCCCATCTTTCTCTCGTCTACAGCAGATTCCCGCACAAGAAACCCATCATGAATATATTTCTTCTTCTTCATCTCTCTATCCAGCAGCAACCATGGCCAAAAAAACCCCCTTCACAGAAACCTCTTCGCTCTGTTCCCTTCTTTGAACACATCACAGTTTTTTTCCTCTTTGTGCAAACCCGAAGGCGAAGCCCTTTTTATTTTTATTTTAAAAAAGGACACGGGGTACTTCGCTGTCAAGTCGGCCAGAAAAAAAACAAAGAACGAAACGCTGTGCATAAAAATCTTAGCATCAAAAATGCCAGTTTTTTCCCTTGAGCGACTCGAAAAAAATATAGAAGAAATTGGAAAATGAGATAGAAATTATAAATATGAAGAAAATCCTCGTCTTCATAATGGCACTCAACCAGCACTCATTATCAAAAATGAAAATAACTCGAAATACACATAGCAGCCAGAATCACTTGGGAAATTATCATAGTAATAAGGATATGAAGAATGCATCCAAATAAAGACGATGGCCGAGGAAAGATGGCGCACGAGTCGCTTAATTGTGCTTTTTGTGTGACATAATTAGGGCCTTTTTCCTTCTTCATCTTTCGTCGATCACTAGACCAGAATATAGATGACCGATGTTTTTGTTTTTGCTTTGGATCATGCGTGGGAACATGGCTCAGAATTCGTCTCTGGGAGTGACGCCAGTGTTGCCAGTCCATGGGTACTTGGCTGGGCATGCCTGGCACGTTTTCATGTACCGAACGCCAGTGTTGTGCCATACGTTGCACACTTGGGCCCTGGCACATCTGGCGGGCCTCTCCTGAAAAATTGAAAAAAATATTAATAAGAAATAAGATACACATTTTGAAGCAGTCTACAATATTATTGGAGTATACTGTATGTAGAATCTGCTGCTGCAACCTTATACAGTAAAATCTTGTTACAACAAACTTCCTGCCATCAGGGACCAGATACAAAATAAATCACAACAAAACCTTTTTGCATCAAGATTCACAATTTTCAACACATTTTACACTAGAATTTTATGGCAAATGAATTGAAACCCATTCTGGAAAAACCCCAATGGAAAATTCTCCCATTACATTACACAATGTTCAAATGATGATAGCTAAAGAATTTTCAAGAAATACCTCTTGTCTTTTTTCAACAGTAAATTTTCTCTACAGAAATTGCTTCTTTGATGAAGTTGGAATGCAGCACCAGCAGTTCAATGTTCCTTTTTTTTTTTCAAATAATCCCTCTAGCTAGTCTATGCATAGAATCAATAAGGCCAACATTTTGATATTTGGTAATGAGATCACAGCCTAAAATGAGTGTGTTAAAATGAGATCTTCATAAGATTGCGCCTATACTTCTTCATGCATACTGGACATGACTAGTTTGGTCTTACAGGATAGTGGCAACCAAATGGCTTGAAGTTCTTAATGTGAGACAGTGGAGTGGGCTCCCTCATCCACTGGATGGATTGCCAATTGGTGACCAGCCACACATCATCCATTGCTGAGATGGTGTCCAGGAATGCAATGAAGCCTTCCTTGTGGTGCTCATGAGTGAACCATGCAGCATGGAAAAAGAGTCCAACTGGTGCCCTGTGACAAATGAGAAGGGATGTTTGATGAGTCAACTTGTTTGCAAGTGTGAAAACAATTCCTAAATAAGTCTAGAAAGAATTGAAAATTGTCTGAAACTGACAATGGTTATCATCCTTCCTCAAAGTCTGCATGATTAAAAAAACAGAACAAAAAAGTTGGTGATAAGCTTACTTTTCAATCCTCATGTAACCAGAACTCATTTATTTATTGTGATATGTGACAATGAAAAGAATAAAGAAATTTGCTGTGAAATACTGTACCATATTTAATTGAGTACCACGTGTCCCGGAGTAAGCCACACGCCCCAATTTTTCTGGAAGAAATTTGTCTGAAAACCTATTCCTGTGTAAAACATGCACTCCAGTTTTTTGTTGTTATTGCTGAGGATTAAGAATTGTGAATTTGTGTGTGTGGATCCATTTTGCCATATGGACATCTGGTTTTTCCAGCTTTTTACTGTTCACAGCTCCCTCAATTATAGGAATATCTTTTGCTTCCTTTACTTCCTGTTGCATCTCCAACTGATTCCTAAAATTGCTATCCCTTCAACCATTATTTCCCATGAAAAACAAGATTTGTATGGTGCCATACATTTCCTCTACATATTTTTGTATACCCGCATACAATGCGCAGGGTTTTCAAAAAGTTTTCCTCAAAAATTGTATCCCTGGGTACCAGACACACCCTTTTTTCTGCCTTAAATTCTGGAAAAAAGGTGCACCTGGTACTCAAGTAAATATACTGTACAGGTGAACCTCAATAAGTCAAACCTCCCCAAGTCAAATATCCCCTAAGTTGAAATTTTGTTTCAGGTCCCCATCTGAATCCCCTTAGAAACAATAAATTAAAAACCTCTCTTAGTCAAAAGCTTTTCTACCCTCAAACCTTCATAAGTTAAATTTTCTGTGGCCTGTTGGCCATTATTTTCTTGACCCAAGAAAGAAAAAAAGCAATAATATCATAAAATTGTGTGTCTTAAAGGAAGTGAAAGACTTAATGGGGCAAATGAACCCCTGCCTCCAAGTTTAGCACCCTTTAAACTCATTTAAGGAGTCAGTTAAGCCCCAGAACGTCACCATTTGTATTTTTTCCAAGTTTTCCCCAAAAAAAGGGCTTTGAATTGTAGTTAAAACCTCCCTAAGTTGAATTTTTTGCAGGTCCCTTGAAATTCGACTAAGAGAGGTTCTAATAAAAATTCAAAGAAGAAAGAAAGAAAGAGAAAGTGAGAAAAGCACAGCATCAGCAGAAGCACAATAATAATAATAATAATAATAATAATAATAATAATAGTAATAATAACCTGTTGGTGGTGTAGTGGCGCTCAAAGTTCTTGATGAGCATCTTGTAGATGCCCTCGGCGTCTCCGGGGGCGGAGCATCCGTCCACCATGGAGCAGCGGCCGCCCTTGAGGTCCTGCCACATGACCATGGGCACTTCCCACACGCCCGGGAAGGACTTCTTGGGACACGGCGGGATCATGCAGTCGTGGAAGAGCTTGTAGTCCAGGGTGTAGGGGAAGCTAGGCGGCTTGTTCTCGTACACCGGCATGGACGAGTCGTAGGTGAAGTTCTGGTCGTGCAGCATCTTGAACATCTTGTCGCCGCCTATTTGGAGGAACGGCGCCCGCATGCCCCGGACGTCCTCGCGCAACACGCCGGCGTAGGCCGCCATCACGTCCCGCTGGCCCTCCACTTCCTGGGCCCACCGCTTCTCGGAAAAGTTCTCGCCGAAGCTATGTCTGCATTTTCAATCGAAAAATCAATACTTGTACAGTAAATGAAAAATAAAATTAACAACAAAATGCTACACAACTGAAATGTAGAGAAAATCAGGAAAAAAATGTTATTATTAAAAAGTACTGTATAATGAAAATTCTGATAATAAAAAATGAAATAAAAAATAATGAAAAATATAAAAAAATGATGATAATTATCAAAATATGATGATAGAGTACAAACAAGAAATGAAAATCAACTAAAATAATATTTATACTTAGCTACAGTATCATGATAATAATCAAAGACAATGATCATCAAATAATGATAATTTTTTATTGATAAGAGATGTTCGATTGTAAAACAAGGTTCCCCAACCTGTGGTCCTTGGATCAACAATTTTCTCCAGCATAATGAACGCATCACAAGTACAGCACCACACAACCAAATTCTGTAATCTTTATTTAAAAATTTGGAAAGACAATGGCAGTTGAAATCATCCTGATGAAAAATAAAAGTTGGCTTTTCTCCTAACAACACTTGAGAAAACATTTCCCCTGCTTAAATGCATTTATTTCAAGCATTCCTTCTGATAAACCTTTCTTTGAGCGCACCTTCCTAAATTTTAAAAGGCATTCCACTATATAGCTGCTTCAATGGTTTGTAAAATAAGTTTTGAAAAAAAGGAGAAACTTTTTTTATATACATGCCAAAACTTTTCTGAATTTGCAAAAATTTTGTAGATCTTTTTCCAGTCCACTGAAAACTTGCAAGAAATTTGACACTCCATGGAAAAGGTTACGGAAGCAGAAACAATTTAAATACATGCCAGAGGAAGTCTTTTGAATGCAATTTGTTTTCAATTTGCAAACATTTTATGAAACTTTGCTGGTCTGCATACGATTTTCTGGAAATTTGCCATTTCTCAAAATTTTTGAAATGGAAATCCACCAAACAGGTGCATGAGCCCAAAAAGGCTTGTTAATGCTGCATTAAAAGAAGTACTGCATTGTCATCATTATGCTGGAAATAAAGTTCAGCTCATGCACTTTAAAGTATATTACGAGATGAAATTGAAGGTGCAGTATTGTACATTACAGTGAGACCACAAGATGCGGATGTAATTGGTGCATCAAGAGTGTTCCCAAATCAAAATGCCCCTAAGTTGAGTCTTTTTTCTCAAAGACTTACATTATACAATTTTCAGTTGGTGTTTTGTGGAAGAAATATTCTTCAGAATTCCTTGAAAAAAATTGTTTGCCACTTGAATTTGAATTAGTGAATCCATTTGCAACTCAATAAGAACATTTGGAGCATTGAATAGTGTGTCTCTGCACTGTACACTGAAATTTTGGCATTTACAAAAATAACATTCAAGTGAAAAAAGTAGAAGTCCCTTTATGCTGGAGGTAATTTTTTAAAATTAGCTAAATGGATGGTAATTTGGTGAGAGAAATGCACAAGAACTTTTCTTACATCAATTTCAGGGTTGGAAATATCCGTTTCTTGTAATTTGGCCTGAAATGTATTCGCAATTCTATCACAAAATGTCCCTATGTCGAGTCAGTGTGGCCATTTTTATGAATTTTTTTCTGGGAAAACAAGTGTCCCTATGTCAAATTGTCCGCAGGTCGAGGCGTCCGCATGCCGGGGTCTCACTGCATTTTTATCGGCACGAAAACGACAATCAAGTGACTCACGAGATGGTGTGCGAGGCGATTTCGTGGCCGTCGGCGTAGAGGTTCTGCACCTGGGAATAGTCGGTCCACTCGTGGGACACGTAGAACGTGGCCTGGATCGGGCAGCCGTTGGGGTTGACCCGGCCTCGCTCAAACAGGTCCTGGAACAGCTCCTTGTTGAGGTCGTTGACGGCGTCGTCGAAGGTCAAGAGCACGACTTGCGGGATGTCCTGCGGCTCGTAGCCCCCGGGCACGGTTTTCCCGCCGCCGCAGTAGCAGTCGGGCAGGAGGCACACGTCGGGGCGGCACTTGGTCGCCGGCTCGTTGTAGGCGGGCTGCGGGTACACGGCGGCCGGGCGCCCCGGCACGGACTTCCAGATGTTGAGCGGCGTCTGCTGGACCTTCTTGGGCACCAGCTTGGAGACGGGCTTGAGGGTGGGCCGTCGACTGGGCCTATATATATATACAGTATACGCAATATATATGCATCAGTATTACGCAGTGCATTATATTGTACGAGGGTTCTAACAAAAGTTATCGGAATAGAAATAAATTTATTCTTTATAGGGCAAACATATTTTTTGGCACACACAAACACACAAAAATCAGACCTGTTTGACAATTTTTTTGTGAATGTTTTGCAAAATTCACCCTGGCAGAGTTTTGCTCTCCACTCAAAAGATGAGGCACCCTTCCTCTGCAGTTTTTTTTTTACATTTTTTTAGCCCAGCTGTTCCCTTAGAATTCTTGAAATCAACATGACATTAATTTCAAGGGTTTCATCAACATTTTCATCAACAGCCACCAATGTGGCAACCGATGTGGCGGCTGTGAAGGCGGCCGTTGATGAAAATGGTGGAATTACCTTGGAAGACCTGGAGGCAACCCTTGGAATTGATGCCGCGTCAATTTCAAGAATTCTGAGGGGAAAGCTGGGCTACAAAAAACATTTTTCAAGGAGGGCTGATTTTTTTTTTGTGTGCCAAAGAATATGTTTTCCCTAAAGAATAATTTTTTTCAGCTTGATTAGATGCCATTTTTATTTCTATCAAGAGAACTTTTGTTAGAACCATCGTATTATTCATGATCCTGTACTGTATATTCCATGGATATCCAGTACAGCCGAATCTCATTACAATAACAAGCCATTCAGGACTTTAGAAAAGGTTTGTTATACTGTACGGTAATATCTTGTTTAGACAAACTTGATGGAACCTCAGAAAAAGTTTGCTACAGGTGGTACCTTGCAATTCAACCCTAATCCATCGCCAATTTAGGGTCAAATTGAGAAGCAGTCAAATTGCGAGACACTTTGTGAAATTCAAAAATATTACAGGAATGCAAAAAAGTGGCCAAAGCATGTTAAATTGTGGACAAGGGTTGAATTGCATGTCATCAACCATCAAATTGCAGAACAGCCAAATTGCAGGAAATTGAATCACAAGGTACTACATGTATTACAGAATGTGCATGAAAACACTTTTAATGGTTGTATGCCAAATAAATTCATTCTTTATGGAAATTATGTTTGTAGTGCAAGTGTATGCACTTCAGTAATTGGAATGTTTATTACAAATTTTGAACAAATTACAAAGAATTAAAAAACAAATTTCAAACATGAACAAGTTAGGTTTGTCTCTCTAAGTACCACTGTTTGAAGGGAAGAAGAAGAGAAATACAAGATGTAGCTAGAGGCTTTTCAAAACAAAGCAAGAGACTAAATGACCAAATGTATCATTGAATTCAAGTTCAGCATCCTGTCATCTCATTTAACCAGCAGTTCAAGACCCATAGAATATAACAATTCTCTGTAATTCTTTTTCTTAGCCCAAGCAAAAATGCTGGTTCCACTGAATCAAAGTTCCAAAACTTGAATTTTGGTTCTTCTGCACTTTGAGTATGCATAATTAAAATCACCTTATTGGGGCTTGACTTGTCTTCACAATAGGTTCAGCAGTTGTGGACACAACATTGTTCTCCACTGCATTGCTCTCCACACCCCTGCAGAAAAACGTGGAAAGTCAATCGCTTGGAATGAATAAGGATGTAAAACCTTAGCAAAAATTGTGAAAGAACCTCACACAGGATGGATGCAGAGGCAATTTTGCAAGAATAAGTGCAACCAACAAAGGGAACAAAGGGATGGTGACTGAAACCCGACCAAGAAAGACCCCTTGCCCAGTCAGGAGGTGATACATAAGAAAACAAGTGATCATATTTTTCAAATTTTTTTAAATAAATAAAACACTACAGATGTGAGTACTGTATAGTACAGTAATGAAAGTGAGTATAGACTGTGAGTAATACAAATAAATGACCATCATCCATTTTTTTGTGGTTGTTGCAGTTGATGGTTTGGTATTTGAATGTAACTGAATTTCATTCTGTCACCTTTGCTGACTGTCACTGGTCCATTTGGCATTTCTGTTGACAGTTCTGTCCCTCACAAACAGGGAAGCTGACCCAGCATCACCTCTCACCACTTCTGGCTGCTGCAACCCATTTCCTCTAAACACATACATTATTCACTTTACTGTACTGTACTCCATCATACAAACTTTTTGGGGGAACTGCATAATACTTGTCAATTGGGGCAAAATCAGTCAAGAATAAAAGAAAAGTCCATGGGAATTATGTTGAAGACTGTAGCCCTTGAACAGCAGTGGGTGAACATGGTTTGGCTGCATGAGCCACATTTTTCTTTTTTTTGCACTCAAGCAGATTTTGACTTGTCCAAAGGTCATTAAAATGCAACCTAGCCCGTACAAATCCAAGATTTTCTAGAGGGACTGAACCCTATTTTTTTGTACAAATCCAGCAATATTAATTGCCATACAGTAAATGGTGGCTTGTTTTGTACAACAAGCATAAATTGCTAAAGCACTATTCTCATTGTAGAATTTCATTCAAGATCTACATAAAGAACAAATGTTCTTACTTGTATAAAGAAATAAGTAATTTTCTATGTGCATTTTGTGGTCAGAACAAGAAAAAAGCATAAAGTATCTGAAGCAGAAGGTTCATAAAATTTAGACATTTAACCAGAAACCTGCAGCCTGGCCCATGCTATTTTTTGTGCTTGAATTCTCTAAAAGTAAAATCTTTGTGGCAGGTTTGCCAGTGTGCCAGCAAAATTAGAAAAGCACAAGTGCTACAAACAGCTTCCTTTGGAATTTATTAAAAATACTTGACTTGGCTTTTATAGGCCAGCCATTGCAATCCAATTTTGGAACAACAAATTTTTTAGTATAAAAAACTTTTTTCCAAGTCCCAACAGAAAGCCCAGCATAGAGTACATGTTAAAATAATCTTTTAGGAAAATTTTCAATGCCAGTATGCACACTTTTCTGGGAAATGCCTAATGCATACTACTGTACTGCATTAAAAGGAGTTATATCCACAGAAGACAAAAAGGGAAAATCCCAGGTGAAAAAAAGGGAAAATCCTTTGATAGCCACTTTTTCTCAGATGATTGCTTGAAGAATTGAGTAAGGGTAAGGGCTTCTTTCTTTAGCTCATAAGACATGGGTGTAAAGGATGGAGCTGGTTAATTATGTACAATGCCAGGTCAATGGTTCTCCTTATTCACAATTCAAACAGTTTACTCATATCAAAAAACACTGCATCAGTATCATACAACTCTGTTACCTATTAAGGGAGAACCCTCTGCTGTTGTTTTCATTTTGCTGCTGCTGCTGCTGTTGTTGTTGTTGTTGTTGTTGTTGCTGTTGTTGTTGCTGTTGTTGCTGCTGCTGTTGTTGTTGTTGTTGGTGCTGCTGCTGTTGTTGCAGAAGCTCTCCACTGAACCTGCTGCCAACAATGTTGCCTCCATTGCCAAAAACTGCCTTTGCAGTTGTGGAAACTGGAACTGCAGCTTCTTGAAATTGCCTGAAATCTGCAGCAGGTGGACTCTTGTTGTTGTGGTTGATGAACCTGTGTGCAGGTTGTTGTGCCTGGGGGGCCTGAACGGGGGCATTCTGTTGTTCTTGTTGTTGGTCTTGGTTTTGCTGGTCAGAGTTGCCAGCACTTGCTGGCACTTCATAATCATAGTAGTCATAAACATAAATGGGTTCTCCATCTGAGTCATTGCCAAAATTCACTGAGGGTTGTGCAGTAGGCCTAGGAGTGGTAGTGGTGGTGGTGGTGGTGGTGGTTGTTGGTGTGGTTTTGGCCAAGGTGACCCTTTCTTTCACTCTTTCTGCACGCAATCTGCAGCAGATTAATTTCATCAGGAGAAAATCAGTCATGATGAGGGTATTGTCACATTGATTGATTGATTTTCTCACCTTGTTGGGAATTGTTGAGCAGGAGGCGAGGGAGTGATGAATTGCTGTCTATTGTCTTCCTTGGAAGGGAATGTGGCTGGCTGCCTATCAACTGGAGGCAGCCTCTTTGAGGAAGGGGTTGTCACAGAGTTGCCACCTTGATTGCCAAAAATTCTGCGCACAAAATTTAACCAGGGATTTGTTAAGCACTCTGCAGCTTTTTTGTTTGTTTTGCCACTACAAAACCATATTCAAAGCCTATTAAAGCAACCACTTTATAAATAGACAATATTTCTTGGAAATCAAATTTTTTCCACAATAAATGAAAAAAAAACTTGAAAAAGATACCATTTGCCAAGGCTTTCCTGTTGACAAAACATTGATTTTTACCACATGTTTTGATCCTGATGAACTGCTGCGAATGTTTTTTTTTGCTTGCCAAACATGCCTTTTCATAAACTTAAACCCTTGAATATTGTTCTCTGCCTTCAATTTGATTATGCAACTAATGTTTTGTCTCATCAACTGATTAGCACAGGATACCAATTACAGTACATTCAAACAATATGTTTACGTCAATGGCAGTCTGTAATCACAGTTATTTGCATTTTCATCATTGATAAATGAGTTGTTTCTTCTTTGGAAATGAGTCCTTTTCTTGCTATACATGTTGAAAAAAATGTAAACTGTAATCCATGCAAAAAATCATAACAATTTTCATAATTCTTCTGCAGTTTTCTTTGCACTTTTGGAGATAAAGAACATTATTTTTGCATGAGATACTTTGAAACTGGACTTCTGCCATGAGAAATATGTGGAAATACTGAAAAGCGTCGTTCATATGTTCAAGAACAGTATTTCTTTTTGATTTGTATAAGAAAAATACTCAAAAAATACTACTGCTATAATACAGTACATGTTTTTGAAAGGCCCCTGAAAGTTTTTTGTCACAAGACTTGACCTTCATATAGGCCTTGAGGAAAAATAAAATAAAAGAAAAAGGTAAATGAATGAGACCTGCTGGATTAAATACTGAACATCAACAAATGAAGAGTAGAGTAAATTTACACCACATTATTTACAACAATAAATATTCTTAATTTTAAAGGCCCCTAAAATTTCTGAAACCAGATTTGATCTAAATAAAATACTGGAATTTGATTTTTTAAAAAATTGTCAACGAATAAAACCTGCTGGACTGCTGAGCAGGCTGTTGAGGAGTGGGTGCAAACAGGGTCGGGAACCGTTGCCCAGCTGAGCCCTGGTTCCGGATGTCCACTCCCGACGAACTGGGTTGCTGTGGCCCAAAGAACCTGCCTGCATCAAAGTCCGAAAACCCGAAATTCGCTTCAGACTGAGTCTGTGAAGGCTGTTGTTGCTGCTGTTGTTGTTGTTGCTGTTGCAGCTGTTGCTTTTGTTGTTGTCGACCACTGAGTTGTTCGCTTCAGGTTCAAACAGAACAAGCAACAACAAAATATATATATAAAAAAATTTAAAAATGCAACTCCTATAAAATGAAGCTTCACACAACCGAAAACTTAATCCCTTTCTTTTTGTCGTTGGTTTTTCTTTTCAGAAAAAAAAGCGTTGCAAAAAGAAAAACATGCCTCATAATTAACCTTCACCCAATCAACCGTCTTTGATTAACTTCGTTAAAGTCACGTTGCTCATCACTGAGCAACTTTGATCAGTGGTCGAGGAAAGTCAGCAAAGCAGTTAATCAAGCAAAGGGTTCTTGATGCGCTTTGGAGAACTGGATTGATTTGATCAATCAATCAGTGAAACCTCTTCAATTGAAACGTCAAGCAACTCGCAAAAAAATCGATTCAGGAAGGTTTGGAGTCAAGGGAACAAGTTTTTTTTTGTCGGTGGACAAGAAAGAATAATTACAGAAAACGGCAATCAGTGATATTCTGGGCCTTAAATTGCTTCTTGAATGAATTGAGAGAATGCTGAACTTGGAGGTAATTGTTCATTTGCTCAATAAAACTTTCACTTCCGTTAAAAACTCATGGCATTACATTTTTATTGCTTTTATTTTTTCCGTGTCAATGAAATAATAGCAGAAAGGCCCCCAGCAAATTATAATTATGGAGGTTGGAGCCTCTGATTTAGGAAGGGTTTTAATGCATTCTTTATTCTCAGATAATTCAGACAGGGACTTTCAAACATATGACATATATGCGCATTTATTCGACTTGAAGAGATTCAAACCATCCAAGGTCAACTCTATATGTTCCACTTTCATCACGCACAAAAACTGCACTGTTTAAGATTCTTTAAAATCAATCGCATTAAGACTGCAAATAATAATTTGAAGTCGATCAAGAAGTGTACAAACGCGAGGGGGACGTGACGATACTAGCGACACCTGTTCATCCAAAGCGCAACACGCGCCCACGCACCATCTGGCCTGATCTGTCATAGATGTCAGGACCAGTACGTGCGTCAAAAGAACCACAACAGGGGCGCCACTCATCCTCACCGACGATGAGGCGCCCAGTTAGGCAGTTTGTCTTCAGTGCGAAAGATGCCAGAAGGCAAGCGAAAGTCCCCGAACTCCCTCGCCCAAACGTCATCGTCGTCGTCGGCGTCGAATCTGTCCACGACGTCGTCGTCGTCAGCAGCAGCAGCAGAGTCTCTGCGTCTCGTCGACTGCTCCAACACATTGTTATTATTATTGTTACGGTGTTTGACGATGCCCCCGCCGAAGGAAAACACCCGACGTCGACGCTGCTGCTGCTGCTGCTGTTGTTCTCCAGCACCACCGAACAAGCGTCGACGAGAGCGATGTCCACTCGTCCTGGGTCGAGTGCGTCGTTGTTGGTGTCGCTGTTGCTGTCGGTGTCGGTTTGGTTGCTGTCGTAAATACCTGCTGCTGCTGCGTCGACCGAACAAGTTGCCCCAGGCGGGGACCTGGCGTTTCACGCGCACGCTTCTACCGACATCTACATAGTCTTCTACACTGCTGTCGAGTTCATTCCCGGTGTGTCTCAACCAGATGTAGTTTCTGTCACTTTAGTCCACCGGCAAGCACGAGAGTCAAAAGACGGGCGCGCATCGAGAGGAGAGATAGACAGAAAATTTGCAGGAACAGCAGAAACACAAGAAAGAAAGAAAGAAAAAAAGGCATTCTGTTCGTCACAAAAATCCGTCAAGCCAAAAAAAAAAATGTCACAATCGAGTTTCATAGTCGTCCATGTAAAGATTTTGTTTTTTCTTACCGGCTCACGAATTGCTGCGAACTCCTGGCGAAACTCGGCTGTAGAAAAGAAGAAAAAAAAAAGAAAAAACTATGGTTAATATGAAGTTGATTCAAGTACAGCAATATAGAGAGATTCTTTTTTCATCGAATGAATTCTTTTCGAGAATATAATTGCTAAATAAATGAGCTTCTCTGATACTGTACAGAATATTTTCAATCCTGTTCTCAACACTTACTCTTCTGTTATCCTCAACAACAGCAGCCGGAGGATTAGGATCAGATTTCCTGTAAAATCTGGTCTTTGTTGGAGTTGCTTCTCCTTCGGCAGCCACGCTGAACTCTTCTCCATTCCCAAACTATGCAAAAAAAAAACAGAGAAACGAATAAATGAAATTATGCGAAAAACGTGAGACACAAAAAATGTTATGCTGTATGAAAGCAGCATCTAAAAAAAACACTTTTTAGGACGAATTTCATCTCGGTTTTTGATACGGTGGGACTGATGAGAAAACTATTTCGGAAAACATCTTGAAATCTTCATTTTGAAATGTAAAGCTTGCTCGTAACAACAATCAAATGTGTGCCTATATACAAAGGGTTGTCCCATTCGGACGTGACTTATGATATTTTGATAGTAGCTGTGATTGTAAAAACAAAAAATTATTCCATAGCCCAAGATATTTTGAGGCTCATCTGGGCTTTTTTTCGGATTCAAAAAAACGTTTTAAAATTTACTGCATTAGGAAATGAGTGAAAACTTTCCAAATACAGACAAAGTTCTGCACCGAATTACAGGGTGCTAAAAAAAAACTGTCATGCCAGCTAAAAACTTGAATTTTGTAGTTTTTTAAACTTTTATCTTTCTAAAACGTTGAAATAATAATACTGTAGTTAAAAAACAAATATTTTTATTTTCATAGCTGACCTGACACATTTTTAAAAAAATTTGACACAGGAGAGCTGAACTTTAGGTGAAAGCTGAAAATTTTCACTTATCAAATATATTTAAAAACTTTTTTAAAACTCTGGGAAAAATCTCAGAGCCGTAGAACATCATGTCATTATAACATCAATTATCGTTATGGGATATGTCATTAATTTTTCAAATCACAACCTTCTAATAAAAATATCAGTGGTCGCGTCCAACTGGGACAACCCTTGTACGGATAGGCGGTGAATTTCCACGAGATCGAAGAACAACTCAATCAATGTAAGACATACAAAGTGCATCTTTTCTTCTTCGATCCGAAACCAATGCGAAATAATTAGCCGAAAGGATTCAAAATATCTCACATCAGAAGTGTCGAGGAGAGAAAACTTGTCCAGAGCTTGTTTGTCGATGCCTCCAACTGAGTTGAAATCAATCCTGCGAAAGAAAAAAAATAAAAGAATGATGATTCATTTGGAAATAAAATCAATATATCAGGTAGTGTCAGTTGAAGAAGGAATTAATTTTAGAATGACATCCATTTATAACTGTAAATTTTTTTTTTTATAAACTTTCAGCTTAATACTGTACTATTTTTTTAGATTGTTCAATTCAGATAACTATTGTCCTTTACTATTCATGTTTGATAGAAATTGGAAAATTTTTGGGCAGAAAATTGCAATAAATTGCAGTTTTTACCCAAATTAGCCAATATAAAACACAAATAATACCATATAAAATACAAAATATATCTTGATGTATAGTTAGTCAGCCAACAAATCTTTGACAATAATTACAGGTGGTACCTTGCAATTTAATCTCCTGCAATTTGACCATCCCACAATTCAATGGTCAAATTTGCAGAAAGGTTGACTTGCAATTCAATTCTTGCCCCACAATTTGACCTGCTTTTTCCAATTTTTTTGCGGAAGCTGTAAACATTACTGATCAAAGATGTAAATGCCAAAGCTGTTTTCTCACACAGAAAACTATCAAGATTCCCGACTTGGCCAAAAAGTTCAACAGCAGAAATCAAATGTCAGGTGTTCAAAAACCAGCAATCAAAAATTAAAATCATGAAATCGTTTTCCTGTAAAATTACTGAGTGGAATAACATTGGACATTTTTCTATGCTATGATGTGTACTGGGATTTAAATATTTTGATGCAGGCAGAGAATTTTTCTTCTTCAAAGCGTTATGACCTTTATTGTCTCCACAATGGAACATAAACTACAGTACTGTATAGTACAGTATCACAATTCCTTAGATGAAAGTTGAGAAAGATTGTGAATCACCATGACATTGTTCCTGCTCCACCATGTTTGCCATGCAAAAGACAACAGAAATTTCCTCATAATGATTTTGGAATTATTTCCAGTTTGAAGGTTGCCTCCATACATGGATAAATGAATCGTTTATACAGCATTTATACATGTCCAAGTCGGATGAACTTCAAATGTAATGTACCTATACTTGAGTACCTCACACTCCTTTGAGTGAGAATTGCACCTTAGTTTCTTCGTTAAAATTTTGGAAAATATTTTATCCTAGCAAAAGCCACACAACTCAATTTTCACAAATCCAATGGGATTAAAATTTAACTACAAGCCCACAAAGAGTTGAATTCACTGCTGATGTTTTTATCTCAAGCAGATAAGCAGGTAGCAGATTTCCTTCTCTTTTGAACTGGTAAAACAATTTTCATTCAAGAATTCTTTTGTCCACTGTCTCAATTGGGGAGTGCTATGCAGTCTTACTATATCTGCTCATTTTTATTTAGAGTTTAAACCCCATCAACAGCCAATAATAATGAGTTAAAATGCAAACATTAATCAGTCAGAGACTCTAAATGAATGTATTCAAGGGTGTTGCTTATATGAGATTTTCGGGAGTATTTTATGCATTGTCCTAAGAGAAAATATCAAACAGATACTCAACCACAGCATTGAGTCAAACATTACTAATTTGAATTTGGAGGGACCATCCAAATACTTTGAATTAGCTAGGTTTTGACTTGGGGAGGTTTTGAGTTGTAGAGGTTTGTATTATGGACCCATCAAGAACTTTTGCTGCAGGAAAATTAGAAGAATTACACAACATTGTAAATTGTGATATCCTAAGCCTCAAAGTCTCTCCTAAATCATTTGACAGGATGCTGAAGTTGGAGGGAGGTGTTCATTTTCCCAATTTAGTCTTTCACTTCCTTTCAAAACACATCAAATTCTCTTTTTTATAGCTCTTCTCTCTCCTGTGTCAAGAAAATAACAGCCAAAGGCCTCAGGAAAGTTGACTTAAAGGAGTTTGAGAGGAAAATACTTTGACTTAGGGATGTTTTTAATGCATTGATTCTAAGGGAAATCAGCCAGGGACTTGAAAACTAAAAATTTGACTCATGGAGGTTCCCAAGATCCCAACTTACAGAGGTTGGACTTATCAAGGTTCGACTGTATTTTTATGTTGCACTTTTGACTCACAATCCCATCAAGTAAGTTAAGCTAACAAAAGTTTTGATCATGGAATAAACTCTTTCAGACACATTAAAAACAAAACTCTGCCCCCTTCTGAGAACATGCAGTAAACAAATTCAGAACCCATCAGTGTGTCAGCCTGATCAACAGTCACTTCGAATTTAGCAGGTTATTGAGTATTGAATCCTTGTTCTTTCTTGACAACTGACATCAGAACTCCAACAATCACACATTTGACTATCATTCAGAACCCATCAGTGTGTCAGCCTGATCAACAGTCACTTCGAATTTAGCAGGTTATTGAGCATTGAATCCTTGTTCTTTCTTGACAACTGACATCAGAACTCCAACAATCACACATTTGACTATCTCTGTAGAATTTTTTTCTCGCAATTATTCAAAGGGAATTATTATTATTATTATTTTTTAAAATTTAAATGAAGAATGAAATACGTACTGGTGCTGGTGTTCGCCTGCGTCCAAAGCGTCGCTGGTGGTGAGGAAATCCTCACTGGCCGGCTGACGCTCCGTGGTGCCGAGAAAATCGCGGTTTCTCGACGAAGACGACGACGACGACGACGTCTGCGAGATTTCACTCGCTGGTGTCGACGAAAACGACGACAGCGGTGACGATTTTTGCGAGTCAGTGTCAGTCTCGATGACGCCTCTGTCGCACTTGACGTTCCTCGGCCAGTCACACGTCTGCAACTCGTCACTGCAAATTTTAAAATAATTAAATACATTAAAAAATTAAAACCAAATCAAGTCGTCTTTGTACGCGTTTGTCCATAGAGAAATCTAGCAAAATCTGCATTTACATCAACCGAAACGCGTGATGAGTACATATATTGCAGTACTGTACTGTTTCAACCGCGTGACTTTTTGGCACACACACAAAAAAAAAAAAGTGAAGAAAAAATTGGTTGCCCATGAAAAATGATTACAGTGCAAATATTTAAAATGATTTTCAGTCGAAATTCAATTTTGTCAGATGAATTATTAGCTAAAAGTTGAATTTCAACCAATTTTTCCCCTTTATTGAGAAGAACGTGTTTTGAATATTATGCAAGAAAATTATAAATTGTTGAAAAGAACAAAAAAAGTGAAGAGCTTCTTCAGAAAGCATTTTGCTTTGAAACTTTGATTTCATACTCAAGTACTGTAAACAATGCTTCTCGTCATTAACCCACAAAACATTTTTGTCTTGCAATATATCAATAGAATTTTCTCAAGTACACCCTGTATATGTAAGTGAAATACAAATACTGTATGACGAGAGATGGTCCAATTTTTTTTTAAGCATTAGCAATTTTTGCTGCTGTTTAAAACATTCCCTTCTAAAAATACTTACTAAATTTTGCACAGAACTTGTCGCGTTTTTTCACACCATCATTTTTCAATCCAAGGCCCTTTCGTCTGTATAAAAATGTACCGTTACTGCAGACAGTCAAGTTTTCATTACTGATGCTTGCTTCGAGATTTATGCCTTGAGCATAATAAGTGATGGACAAATCTTCCGAGTACAGTACTGTACTGTTTTTCCAACAAAGCAGTTAGAAGAAAAATAAATTGCGTTGAAGGCTTCATTTAGCATAAATTAGCAGATAACTTGAGGAACTCTGTTGCATGCATCGAAGTCCCCGCATAACGACGAATGATTCATGTACCGAAGTATCCACGCAAAAGCATTTTTAGTGAAGAAAACGACATACATAACTTTGTTTAACTTTTTTTTTACAAAACAAATCTTTTACATAAAATGCCCTGATTGTGTTCAATATTTCTGATTTTTGTAGCGAAAAAAGAGAAAGAAAATGTGAAGTATCCTATTTTTATTAGCCTAAAACAGTTGCAAATTTAAGAAATAAAAATCTTGCATTTGTAGGGAATAATTCGATTGATAGTTATCATAACAGGATTTCAATGTCCCAAGTTAAAAACATCCCTATTAAAAATTTGTGGTATGGTTCCTGTCTGAATTGCTTTTCATAGGAATAATTCAAAATATAACTCAGTAACTCTAAGACTGCTTCCCCAGCTTTCACACTTTCATGATGGCAAACATTTGAAAAGGTCTTTTCCTTTTTATTCTGGGGACCCAGGAAAGACGAAAATGAATAAAAATGTAATTTGATGCTTTTCAAGAGGAAGTGAGTGACAAAGAGGGCAACCTTAGCCTTGAAGTTGAGCATCTGAAGTTGAAGGACCAGAATATCATCAGGTTTACCTTCCTGTTATTGATGATTTTTTTTTATTCCAGCAAAAAAAAAAAAGAAAGCTGGTCTGTGAAGGTCAAAACTCATTGTAAAAAAATATTTTGGTTTCCCTTCTGTGCCTAACTTGCAGAGCTTTGACTGTAACCTGAGAGAAACCATTTTTTTCACACCAAAATGAAGCTTATGGGACCAATGGGACCATATGTTCCTGAAGTGGAAATTATGTCATCTTTGTGTTTGCATGCGTTTTAAAAATTCAAATCTTTAAATCTTCCTTCTGAGGTTTTGTCACTTGTTTTTCCATGATTAAAAAACATGATCTCAAAAGAGAAATTTAATCGTTAATAACAAACATTTACTCTAAAAAAACAGCTGAACACTATTATACAGTAAAATTTTTGTACAATAAACTTGTGAGGACCTCAGAAAAAGTTTGTTATAACAAAATTTTGAAAATTATTGACTGATGGGAAGATTTTTTTCAAATTAGACCTGCATATATTCAATATCTTCCCTTTGTGGCCTATTCAGATAATTTTCAGTGTTAAAAAAACTGGGACCTTCAAAAAGAAATTTGATTGTTGATAAAAACATGTACTCTGAACAAAAAATGTTGCTGCACTGGAATTTGCAAGCTTGTTGTAATGAGAGTTTTATAATTTTACCGTATAGGATATTTGGCAGGACTTGGAAAAAAGTTGGGTACACCAAAAAATTTGTTGGAACGGTTCACTGTATCATTTGTTGTGGACTTCAAGTTTCTCAAAGCAATTCCTGCATATACATATTTGTAAGGCTGGATGTTTCAAAAAAACTTATTATTGTCAAGCATCAGGAGGGTTTCTCAAACATCCAAAACCCTATTTAACATGAGGTTTTGCTGAGTTCATTGTTTTTCATCTAACCCCCACTCCTCATCTTGCCTAATAACACAATAATTTTTTTTCATGATGTTCAGGTGAATTTTGAAGAATTTTAGTCCTTGGTTTAACCTTCCATCTATGTTACAAGAACCAGTCATAGTAACATTTTGAGTAGGAAATTTGAGACTGTGCCTGCTTTCATTTTAGGGATGTTTCATTAAGAAAATCACATCTGCTGGGGACCAGCTGCCTCCAGGCCAATGAGTGCCTCAATAATCAAGGCTAGAGTCAATGGGGAAGAAAAATTACCCAAGGACAAACTCAAAAAATGGTTGAATTTAGAGCAGCAGAAAACAAGCTGGGAACCTTCTTTCAAGGCTTTCTGTCCCCAGAGTCATCTTTAACTCAGATTTTCCTGGCCAAACCCAGGCCTCTAAAAATAGCCTGATCTCAAGCTAGAGTCCCTTGTCCCAGGCTGATCCTGTGTTTCTATTTCTAATTTTCTTGATCCACAGCCAGTATTTTCATCCTTATGTTGTGGTGACTGTTGTCCCCAACAACATCCTCAAAAAAAAAAGAAGGTTTTTTGCGCTGGATTCTGAGCGTTTGTTCTGACAGAAATTTATAACATGTGCCGAACCCAATAAAATTTCTGCCAGGACTTGGAAAAAAGTTTGTTACATTGAAAAATTTGTTGCAATGAGATTTCACTCTACAGTATGTCCTGTATACCACAATAACTGTAATCCAAATACTACGCGCAGTATACACACTCATATGCAGTGTACTGATGTACTGTACCTGTAAAGCAGTCCCCCTGTGCAGGACTCCAGCAGGGCCCCTCCAAACACGCAAACGTAGTACTTGGAGCAGTCCGAGTGGTGGGCATAGTAGCCAAAGTCCTCTGGGCAGTCAAAGTCCGGCGCCTCCAACTTGCCCCCGGGCAATCGCCGCCTTTTCCGGGCACTGCTCTGCTGGGCGTCGCTCTCTGCGAATCAGACGATATACAAATCCACGATAAAATGAAGCAAACTTGATATGCTATATGCTAAATATTGCAGCGAAAAATAATCTCAAAATGTAGTGTTCACAGGGAATATATTTCATTACAACAAACTCCCAGAGGGCGGACTGGTGACAAAATCGTTTCATATAATGAGATTCACGATTCTTGAAGCATTCAGGATGATAATCCAGAATAACGGGAACCAAAAATACCGTATTATAAATTTTGAAAAATACTGTATGGAAATATAATGACAAAATAAGAAGGCAGGGATTTTTAGCCATATTATGCAATACAATCTCATTATACTGCTGTACAAGAAACTCCCACCAGGAACCCATGAAAAAATAGTATTTTTAATGAGATTCATGTTTCTTATAGGGGATATTTCTGACTGAATTTGTGCAAGCGATGTGTGAAAACACCTTTTAAATTGCTTCCAGAACAGTTATGCAAAAAATGGCAATCATTTCCAGCTCTTTTTCTCTCTCAAAGAATGAAGAAAAAAAATTGAAACTACAATTATCTTAATTTAGATCTTCCATATTTTTCCCTGAAAAAAAGTACTTATATAAATGAAATGCAAAGTGAAACAACAAAAAGATACCATTTCAAAAACAGCACTTATCCATTACCAAGTGTATTTTTTCAAAGAGAGCTATTTTCTTTTTCCAAAATTATATTTAAAAAAAGCCACTACTACATTCAAAAGTAAAGCTAATAGACAAGGTATACAAATAGCACAGGTTGAAAGTTCTGAATAAAAATAAAATAATTTCTTTTATTTATGGCTTTCAACAATTCAAAAGTTGGATTTCTTTAAAAAATATTCACTACTACATTCAAAAGTAAAGCTCGACAAAGTATAAAAATAGCACAGGTTGAAAGTTCGGAATAAAAATATTATACCTACTTTTCTTCGTGGTTTTCAACAATTCAAAAGTTGGATTTCAAGTTTTTGCACTGATTATTTGATAATTGCAAGGCCCCTGCTGTCTCACACACAGGAAGCAGCAAACATTGTTATACTGTACTATGATAAAATGAGTATTTTAAATGCAAAAAGTATTTATTGAATAAAATTAGTAATAAAGAGAAAATTTCTGGGACAAAGAAAGAAATTCTTTTAAACGGAATTTCACCGCATATATTATATAACAAAAATAACCGGAAATTTAACCAGGATGATAAAACGGGAATTTTCGGGTGGAAAGCGTCATTGTTTCAACAAATGGTTTGCAAAAATATGACGATACACATTCCAAAATATCGTAATTGCATTCAACTCAGCAACATTTTCCATCCTGAACATTCTATAGTTGACTTGACGATTTTCCGCGTGATCAAACGCAAAGAAGAACAAATGAATCTCCAAAAATAAGATGAGAAATCCACAACACTTTCGCGGTTTTGAAACAAAAACTCATCAAAATTGTACATAAATCAAACTTCTCTGCATGATACTGTATATCCAATACTGAATTTTTTTGTTATTACAAAGCAAAACAAGACAGGCTGCACAGAACCCCCCTCAAACCCCGAAGGCCGTATTGTCATAAAAACAAGCAAATAATAACCCAGCACCTTGGAACCCGTAATTCCGAACCCAGCCCTTCATCTCGCTGCGATTATCTGTCCCAACTTTTACAGAACCACCCACAGCAGGGAACTTGTTTAAAAAAAAAAAGAGATACAAAGAGAGATCGAAAGGAAGGAAGGAAACAAGCTCCTCTGATCTTGCAGCGAGTTAAAATCGAAACGGTCTTTTTCCATCCCCGCCCTGGCCTCGGGGCATCTGAAAAATTAGGCACCGCAGCGGGACGAAGGTCGTAAATGAGGCTTTGAAGAAATCCCCCTTTTTCTCCTTTTTGTTTTTTTCTTAACACCATGATGAGAGGCTGAAAAAAAAAACCCAGTGCGAAAATAACTTTCTGGAGAGGTTAGGGCCTTCAATTCGACTAAGAGTGCGGTCCCGCACCAAGCTCTCAAGCGAGGTTCAGGCGGACCAAAAGTTAATTGACGTTTTTTTAAGTGTTTTTTATCTCCCTTCCTTTAACCGTGCTCAATGCCATCTGAAAATGAGAGAGACGTCCTCTGTCTATGTCAAATGGATCTTTTTTTTTATCCTCATTAACTAGGGGATATTATTGAAGAGATTCAATCCTTGATTGCCAATCTCAGATATTCAGGTACCCCGTAGTTAGACTGTAATACTTTGCTGAGCTAGGGTCAAATTGAAATGCTGCCAAATTGGGAGACAACATCAAATGCATTGGTTCCTGCATCACATTTGATGTTTTGGGTCTATTTTCAGGTTGAATTGCGGGACAGAGGTCAAATTGCGAGTTGACCTCCCAGCAAATTCAACTGTCAAATTGCAGGAAATTAAATTACAAGGTACCACCTGTACTGTGAGGGTCTTGGCTATGTTTCTCATTGACTTTCATGATTTCTCATGCCAAAAAGAAATGTGAAACACTTGAACCTTGCTAACTCAAACCTCTCCATGTTTAATTTTTTTTCTGTCCATGCCTGAATTCACTGAAGAACATTGTTACAACTTACATGAACATATTCAATCCTTAAACCCTTTAAAAAATTTTATTAATGATTTTCAAATATGTTTCCTTAAAAAATGTTTAATTTAAAGTTTGAGAGGCTTTTGTGCTATTCTTGGGGATTTAACTGCCTCAACATGAAGATTGAATTGTAGCACAGTGGAAAAATAGGTAGAAATGATCAAACAGGGCAATCAGCCATTTTGCAGCCAGGAATGTGTGCTTGAGGGAGCATCTTAATTACACATCTCTAGTTGTGTTTGGTTTACTCATAAAGAATCGCAGTACACAAATGACACATACAAATTACTTTACAATAAATGCAAATAATATAACACATCCAAAAAAAAAAAAATTGTGCATAGGAAGTCAGGGTGAAATATCATAAATGATTCAGAATTGGGTTTACATATTTCAGGGATATTTACATCAAGAGGTAATTTGAAGGACTGATTATTGTGGAAATGGGAAAAAGGGGTTTTTATATGTTCCAGCTGTATGTTTTGGTCATGTGACCTAACTGAAGCACAGAACCTTCTTCTCCTGTCTTCCTGTCTTTGATTAATGGGAAGGAAATTGTTTTGAAAAAGTTGTGCATCCAGGGGAAGTGGATGCCAGAAGGAAAGTGGGACCAAAATTCAAGTCCCTGGTACAAGTTCTGGTTCCCAAACAAATATTCTAGAGACCCAGGGAGGAGAAGAGCAATAAAAACGTAACTGGATGTTTTTTTGAAACATAAAGCACATTACTAAGCAATGCCAAATGCACTTGAGGTTGTCCAAATTCACCCATCCCTTGTAAGGGACAATTAAATGGACCAAACAAAGAATTTTAACTTGAAGAGGTTCTCAGTTGAAGAGGGAAGGGGGACTAGAGCTGATAATGCTTGTAAATCAAACAAAGATTGAGTTATGGAGGTTTCCAACATATAGGAAGGTTTTAGTTATCAAGCTTCAACTTTAGTTATATAATCACATGACGAGACTAGATTCAATAGTTGTTTTAGGCAGACAGCTTTACAGTGGGGTGACCCAACTTCCACACAGCATAAGTGAATTTCTACCAACACTTAGTACATTCAACTTTAACCGGAAAGAAGACCACAAGAAAGTTTTCCCAATCTCACAAGGTAAGTTGTCACATACTCCTTCCAGAATTTTTGGATTGAGTTGTGCATCTGAAGTTTCAGTTTGTGCATCATCAATGCAGCCCTACACTAGCACTGTACTCAAAAGCCCTCAACTAGCAATTTTCCATGTCAACTTTGAACCTCTTCATGTGTTGGATCCATCTGAATCTTGATGGTTGATGCAATCTGACTTCAGCAGAATAGTCAACCTAAAATAGAATAGTGATGAATCAGACATGCACAGCAGCACAGTGATTCAAAACACTCAGATAGTTGGTATGTGTGTTTTGAATCACTGTGCTGCTGTGCATGTCTGATTCATCAATAATTTTAAGTTTACTACTTCTGTGTGTATGAGGTCAAATTGGCTCATGCAGAACCTGCAAATAATTAGGTGGAACACTACAGTTGCCCCCTGCACAATGTACTTAATTTTTGCAACAGACTAGTCAGTTGTGTGAAAAGTCTTTTATGCAAATTTCCTCATTGGAAATTCAAAATTTTAATTCTTTCCCATTAATTATAAACCAACAGAAGTCTGTTAAGCAAGATTTAATCCATCGCGCAAGAGATAAAATTGCCTACAGAGGCAGTCTCTTGTGCAAAAATGTGTTGTGTGGGAGGTCCATTGTGCAGGTGACTGTACACATTGAAAATGTGTTTCACATGCTCCACACTGCTATGCTATGTGTAATGTGTCAAACCCTCCCAGGACATTTGCTATGCCTAACAGGCAAGCATGATGCCATACTCAGCTAGTAAATTCAAAATATCTACGATACCACCACACAAATGGTTATTAATGGTTATTTGGTGTCGTGGTACCAATATAGGTGCTGCGGTAATTTCAATGGCATTCCTGCGTAGAGCTCTTTGAGAACTTTGAAATGCATTTGGCTGTTAAGTTGGCCTTTGCTATGCATACATTCTTTGCTGGAAGAATAGGTGACATGCTTCCAAGCAGAGCACTGAAGTACAAAAAGCCACTGCATAAAAATCTAGTCTATTCCTAGCTGAGTTTTACAATGCCACATGATTGTTATGTGAAATGAATTTTCTCTCAAGATTAAACAGTAAGCCTATAACCAAAGACCATAATAAGCTATACAATTTTTTAGTTTTCTCAGCAGAAAATTGTGAATTATTAATAGTGAATTACATTGTGAATTTGAATTACATTGTGAATTTTGAATTACATTGTGAATTTTGAATTACATTGTGAATTGCGATTTACATTGTGAATTACATTGTGAATTGTGAATTACATTTTGAATTGTGAATTACATTGTCAATTGTGAATTATAATTGTGTACCATTTTGCATGAATTGAAGTAATTCTGGCAATTCTTTCTTGGGACTTGCTCAATTTCTGACATTGCAAAGACAGAAAGAAGTAAAACCAGGCTTTTTTCCTCTTTCATGTCTTGATTTTTGAAAATTTTTTTTAGTTTCAGTTCAAAGCTTAATGTAGGAAATTTGCGCATATTTTGGGCCATAAAAACGCTTGTTACGTGAAATAATTTCATAATGTTAGTCACGTTTTCCTCCTAAACTTTTTTATTATGCTGATATTTGGTGCTTTTTTTGTATTGGCTGCACTGCATAAATTCATCACTACTCCCAGATTTCTCCCTCAATATGGAGGAATGCTGATTGGAAGTGGGGCCAAAAATACCAGAGGAATTTGAGACTCTCCATCAAAGTCCGCCTTCGCAAATGGAAACTTGACCCGACAAACTCCAACCAAATAATACTTCACAAAAAAAAGAGAAAAAAAACATTAAAACATAATAAAAATACTATTCCTCTTGTTCAGTTCAAGGGCTCGAATCCCATCATAAAACCCGCCACTTTCGGCTTCTCTCGCATCATTATTGAAAAAATAAAAAAAACCCCACGTGGAGTCGAGTCCTTTCTATATACATCCTTCACAATAACATGTCTTTCCCAAATTGCTGGTCAACCCCCCCCCCTGTTTTTTCTTCGTGCAAAAAAAAATCGAGAACCATATTTTTTCTTGAAAGACGTTTAGTAGAGCAACCATTTTTCAAAGTGCATAGAAAATAAAAATGCCCTCAGGCGAAGAATTCCGACCAGCTAGCGAGCCATTCATTCTTGACCTTGGCTCAGCAGAAAATGAGCCATCGCAGAAAATCGGCACACGGCGTCGTTCAACGATGATGCATTTCCGAAATGACAATCGTGATGATGATGGTCAACACATGAAACACTGGTACTTATATTGAGAAACATGTACTGTGATGTGATGTACAACGGCCACTAAAAATATATATATATATATAAATATATATATAAAAAATAAGGAAAGGAAAAGCCGATGCTGGGCGAGGACGGACGTGGAGGCATATGCGATAAATACGGATTATATTCCGTTTCGCAACGACGAGGACGGGATCCCGTCAGTCGGCTTTGGCCTGACCTTTTCACATCCCCGACCTCGATCGAACTCGCATCAAGACTCCCGTCATCTTCAGGGACTCGAAAACAAAGTCGCAATCATGTTTCAAAAAAGAAAAGAAAAAATATAAATGCTGTACAAAAAGGAAAGAAGACGAATAATGGAGAGAAGCACGAGCAGCACAGCAGCCCCAGGGCCTGGAAAAATTCTTCGCATTTGCATTTTCTGAAAATGCGGGAATGTTAAATGAAGGCATACCCATTTACGAAACCAGGAGAATCTCGTTATTACGTATTATCCATTACACCGAAGTTCATGGTTGCACCAAATTGTTCGTCACAAAGAAGCTATTTCACTGGTCCCAATAAGGGCTTTGTTGTAACGAGATTTTACTGTATATGGATTCAAAAATTTTTTGATCCTTCTAATTAGTAAAAAAAAATTTATACATGCTATTTTGTTGTTGAAACGTTTCAGTTACAGGAAATTCGACTCAAAGTCAGAAAACATTGCCAAAATGTCAAATAATGGCTTTTAACAAAAACTTGGAAAACAGGATATTTGCTTCAACGGAGAAAAATAAACGTGTTAGCGTTCATGCTGCAAAAAAAACATTTGCCATAATTCACATAATACAGGACATTCCAGAGAGGACAAGAATCATGACAGAAAAATTCCCAGAAAAAAAAACAACTGAAAACTCTGGAGCACTAATTTTCCCTGGAATAATCATTAATTCAACGCAATTCATCCTAAAAATTCACCATACAAGATAAAAATATTGCTTCCATCACTTCCTCGGGGAAACTGAAAAATGAAGCTATTGCCAATATTGATCAGTGGATAAGTACTGTGCAGTACTTTGTTCTGACAAAATTCCTCCTTATAAAAAACAAATACATGGTCCGTCAATAATCTGCACGACGAGGAACGATTTCATTTGATCTCCAGAAATTCTCTATATAGTGAATGAAGAACCTCAGGACAAATGAGAAATGAATGCAAAATTGAAGAAAAATGCCATTTACGTCCTTGACCAGTTTACGCGTAATTTCATGGATGCTGAATTCTCAAGTGAGTACCCAATGACGTGACAATAATCTCATTGGCATTTCGCTCAACAAAATAAAGCGCACCTTTTGCTTCGTAAAAAAAAATGCTAAATTCGGGGTCGTGGAAACATGCATTGGAAGATGAAAAAAGGAGCCTTGGGGTCTGGAGCAAGGAAACGTGACGAAAATCTCTAATTGCAAGTTGAATAAAAGCGATTAAATTTTTAATACATTCGAACGAAGTAAGCTTGCAGAATTTCCAAGGCCGACGAGGAACATTTTCATTCGCCTCGTGATTTTCCTCTGCCAAAAAAAGGAGGAAACCATTGGCGAAATTATTAATATATCTCTCACAGCTCATCAACCACATTTCCTGCTCCTTGATTTAAGAAAGAAATCGATTCACCCAATGTTTATTTTGACTGATTATTATTCAAAGTTATGGACATGCTGTGGTGGCAACCTCAAACTCATATAAACATTAGATTTTTTTTCTGGTCTCATGCAAAAATTTGCATATAAAATCCTCTGGCAAAAATCCCACAAAAATCATCACCATCATCCATCCAGTTGTGAAACTATACTTTATATAGAGGGTTAATTATCTAATACTGTCAATTTTCATTTAGTAAATTAAAAATATTGAATTTTAGTGATCCGTTGCAGAGGATTGTGGAGAAAATAGAAAATTCACAATTGAATACAGGTGGTACCTCAAAATTCAAACTACCGCAATTTGATGGTCAAATTTGCAGGGAGGTTGACTTGCAATTCAACCCTTGCTCCACAATTCAACCTTCTTTTTCCATTTTTGTGCATTTTTATAAATATATTTTTAATTTGCCTGAATTTCTTGCAATTCAACTGATTTGCAATTTGACCCTAGTTTGGCAATGGATTAGAGTTGAATTGTGAGGTACCACCTGTACCATGCTTCCCTTGCAAATGCCTCACAAAAGTTTCATCTTGAGCGAACTATAAATTCAAAAATTGCAAAGTCATCACAGAAGGTGAGAAACATGTTATTCAAAAATTATATGTTTTTAAAAATTATCCTAACATTTTCAGCACTATATGAGTGCAAATCTCTATAGCTGTAACTACAAAGTATTCGCTTTTCATAATGTGCAGTATCTTGAAAAAGTCCTAAAACGCACAAAAACCACATAAGAAGAAAAAACAGTCTTTCAAATTTTTCCCTCCAGGGAACATGATATCCAAGGAAAATGTAATTCATTGGTAAAAACGTCTCGTGATAAAATTTCAAAACTCTGGAAACGACTGCAGAATTTTGCCCAATACTGCCAATCTCTCTTACAAGAAGTGTCTCAAAAAATCTTTAAAAATATGATTATTTGAATTTTTCAATTTCTACACAGAACGTATAAGAAACATGTTCTCCTCAACAAAATCAGAATTTACTATTTTCAAGTATCCTTCTGCCAAATGGTCAGTACTATATGAGTGCAAAAATCAATGAAAAGTTTCAACTTCTCATAATAATGCAGTGTCTAAAAAATCTTGAAATTCAGGAAAAAGGAGGAACCTGACAGTTCAAAATGTTTACAAAACGTAAAACAATACAGTATTCGCATTTATCAACAAAAACATGAATTGTTTTAAAGGTCTCCCACTGAACAATTTCTCAGTTTCTGTGAAATTAAAGAGTATAGGACAAAACTCTATGGAAATGACCACTGGAACTTTCATATTCTCATGTATTGTCTTAAAAATGTCTAAAAAAATAGCGGACGCCCAAAAAATTCATAGAAAAACCTCTTCAAATTTTCTATCACTCACAAAAGTAGCATTAGAAATATTTAAAATCCCACCGGGGACTGGAAAAAACTCCCTACATACTGCACAATAATACCGTCATTGCTGATTAAAAAAAAAAGATAATAATAATAAATCTTCTCATAATTCTTTATTCACACCACACAAGGTGAATCTCATTTTTCCCGTCCACCTTCGGGCTACTCATTGGCCATCATCAAGCATCACTTGTCAAGATTGGGCAACTATAGACAGAGAGGATCATTGAAAGTCCAACCATTGGCTTCTTCCCATATAGTTTCCCACACACACACACACACACACACACACACTCACACGAGTCGTGGTTTCGGAATGCCCCCATGTGCCAAATGATGCCTTTCGGCGAGGTTTCGCACTGAAGAAATGAAGAAAATGCCAGTCAAGCATAGAAGAAATAAAAGGGAAGAAGACGACGACCAGCAATAAAAGCAGAGGAAAAAAAAATGCACTCGGAGAAAATGTAAAAGGTAACAAATAAAATAAAATATATCCAGTGACCATGAAAGTGGTCCCAAGTTGGTAATGACACCGTCACGAACCGAACCGCATTTTGCGGGTTATTGAAGCAGCCCAGTCAGCTGGGGTTGTGCAACTGGCCCTGATTTCCTTTCCCATATATTATTTCTATCTTTCTTTCTTTTCTTTTAAATTTTTTTATTTCTGTTGAAAACGCAAAGAAAACACATACAGCGGCGATTCTTCTTCTTCGTCTTTGTCTTCCTCAGCTTTCGCTAGAATAAAGTTGAAATTGTTCTTGTTTGTCAAAGATGACGGGGTTCTTGTCATCCAGAAATTTCCAGCTCACGGATTTCAAAAGAGTTTTGGCAAACAAAAAAACGAAAAAGCCAGGAGATGACTTGAGAAATGCAACATAATAAAGGGATGCTTTCAGAAAGACTGATGTCTTAAATTGTGGCAGAAATACTTTTTATATTTTCGATGACAACCTTTTAATTCATCACAGTCGACTTCTTTTTTTTTTTAACAAGCTTCAACAGACCAATTTTTTTGCAGGATATAAAAGAAGAATTGCAGAAAATTGTAATTGGTGATGTTCTGAGTTTTAAATGACAAAGTGCTGAACTTGAAGGCAAGGGTTCATTCACCCAATTATTATCATGCTTTCACTGCCTTTCAAAACCGAGAAAATTCAATTTTTCATGGCGGTTCTCTTTCTTGTGTCAGTAAAATAATAGCCAAAAAAAGCCGCCATAAAATTTAAGTGACGGAGGTTTGAGGAAGAAATGCATTGTTTTTCAGGAAATTCGGGCAAGAGGACCTGCAACAATTTTGAAATGTAAAGGAATTCGATTCATCAGGATTTCAGTTATCCAACATTCAACTGTAATTTAAAGTTGTGAAAAGATTTAAAAGTTTTCCGTTGAGATCATTTGAAAAAAAAATTGCATTCAACATTCAGGCATTCCAACATTTTTACAAAGTCTGAAAACTAAGCTGTATTAATCGGCAGAATAATTATTCTGATTAGAAGTTATTCGTTTCATAGCCTGGAATTTATCATTTTATTTCTTTGACTCATTCGAGACAAACTTTTTTTCCTTTTTCTGCGCGCAATTTCTTATTGCATCATTGCAGATTTTTTGAAACGCGTGGGCGGGGCTCAGGTTCTCTTCCATATTTTCCAAAGTATTAACTTTTTGTGTTCTTTTTTTCGTTTCGTGTTTTGATTGACGTCATCGGCAAGTCGGAGGTATTTTTTGAGAGCACGGAAAGTCGTGACTTGCG